>JAWNNO010003631.1:0-16377 GCA_035044985.1 Lordiphosa fenestrarum
CGATTCTTCCCCCCAACATAAGCCATACAAATTAAATGTGTGTTCTCATTCTGTTATTTAACAGAGGGAATTAGTTTATTTTTTAAAGCTAAGTGTGTCAAATTTGTATACCCTTGCAAAGGGGTATTATAATTTTGCCCACAAGTTTGCAACGCATAGAAATAGAAATAGAGCTGAGTTGCTTAAGCTTTGTTGTTCCGTCTGTCCGTCTGTCTGTCTGTCTGTTTCTACGCTAACGTATCTCTCAGTTTTAAAGCTATCGAGCTGAAATTTTATAGAGTCTTTTTGCTGCACACTACTAATATATTGGACCGACCGGATCGGATGACTATGTCTCATAGCTCCCATAGGACAATCGGTCGGAAAACTAGTTTTAGTATGAAAAACTTTTTTCTTTTCAATGGAACGTCTCCAAACTTTGTTATCGTAGGTTTTGTATGTTTTTTTTATAATCCTACCAGTTTTTATTAAAATCGGACAACTATATGGTATAGCTGCCATACAAAAGATAGGTACGCAAAACAGTCTTACTTAGAAAAACTATTTTGTTTTTAATGGTAGCATCCTGCAATTTTATATTTGTTTGTTTCTCGGGCTTTTAGACACTTTTAGTAGTTTTTGTCCAAATTGGATGACTATATCATATAGCTCCCATACGAACGGTCGTTAATAAAATGGGAAAAAGAGTATTTTTTGCAATATTTAAGCTAAGTACTTGCAAGGGTATAAAAACTTCGGCACAGACGAAGTTAGCTTGGCTTTCTCGTTCAAATATATATGTGTAATTTGAGAGTGTATGTATGTATGGTGGTTTCTTTATTTGCAAGAAATCTAAGTTTTGTTATTGATTTTCAGTTGTTTCTTACTTATACGGTCTTTAGCATGCAAAAAATGTTGTGGACAGACTTTGTTAATGTCTGCATCCGTCGTCTTTTTGAGCAATTTCTGAAAACACAAGCCATAATTAGTGACATATGTATATGCAACCAAAACTAAAATCTGAATGCTGGCCTCTCGCCACCACTGCTGGATCGCTCTTGAAAACTGGGCCATGTATTTCCATAACAGTTTAAAACAATTCTGGCTGCTTGTCGTTTTGTTTTTGCTCTTTTGGCTTTGATGGAGGACATTTCGACTGAGTCTTACGAAGCGCGAGGGATTTTAACAGAAATTTTTAACGAAAAGAAGGTCTGCTTTTAATAAATACACAATCTATTATGCTCTCTCACTCCGTTGACTATTGAAACGGAAAGGTTTTCCCAGGGGAAGCTGAACCAAAAAACGAGGCCTACTGTAGTTTGTGCTGAATCGGAGCCGTGCACTATGGTCAACTTTAGTGGCAATGGAATGTCAGAAAAAAGTGTAATTGTCTTTACATCAGAGAGACATCTCTTTCTAATAATATTTAATAAAAGTGGTAGCAACCCTGAAATATTTTGAATATTATTGTTGCTGACCTTTTGCATATTTTAATAATGGCTTTCTTAAAAGCCACAGATCAAACAAGTTACTACAGCGGACAAGTAAACACACATTTTCCAAAAGGAAGAATTTCCTACCACCTTAAGTACATGCGTCAATTTTTTTATTGGGCCGGTTTTTTCATCTTTTGAATGCGTTGCCAAAGTATTTTCATTGGTAATATTGTAAAAAGTCGTTGAATTGACTTCAATAAGAATCGCATTCGGATCTTCTTAGGGAGTGTTAAGCGTTATATCGCCAATTCTCAGATGGGATGATGCAAAAGCGAGACCAACCACAAAGTATCGCATTCTTTCCCCAATGGATGGATGGAGAAAGTGCACATATCGCCAATCTATCCCTTTTATGATAAAAATGCGATACCTAATGTATTTTGTTAGTGTAAATCGCCAAACTATCTCCGAACTCTCCCCTCAAGCAATCGCCAAACTATCGCATTGACTAGGGAGATAAGTAACACGACAAAATGTTTGCAGGGTAGGTACAAAAATATTATTAAATTAAATCAATATTTATCACAGCTCAAAAAAGTTAGTTGTTGGGGGTAGTGGTGGTGGCTTTTGTCTCCCCATCCCGCTTCTCCAACCTTCCATTATTTTTTTGAGTCTTTCAAAGTTGAGTTCGATTATAGGGATTATCGGGAAAAATAACTGGATAAACTGGATTAGAAATTTTGACTTTGGGATTAGGAATGTCATCAGATGTGACTAATTTAAGTTAGCCTAGTGAAGGTAACCGGGTGCATAAGTTTATTAGGAAATATATTTTTTATTAAATGTCCCGAAGCGGAGTGGAGCCCACGTACACAAACCGCCACACCTCAAACGGCCACCAAAAACGGAATTAATTAGTTATGCTGAAATATGTATGTGCCCTAGAAATTTGCTAAGGGCCCGAGGGACATCGGGGAAAGGAATCCAATTAACACGAAGAAATTAATCCTTTTGCTGAATTTTCCCCAATTAGTTTTCCGTTTGACCTCTTAGTATGTTTTGGTTGATTCCTTGAAATTAACTCATCATCTTCTCACCAGACAGACTAAGAATATTTTTTTTTTTTACTTTTTTAAAGAAAACAGTAATAAACAATTTGTTGTCCTACACTTTACTAATTTTAGAAGTCGCTGCGGGCTCAGCTAGACTTGGGTTGCTCCTGCTCCCCAAGCAACCACAACAACATTGTTTAGAAAAGACAACAACAAATATTTTATTACGCACGCATAATCTAAACTGTAAATGTATGTTCGGGTGTGTGAGAGAGAGAAAGACAGCCAGATTACAAGTTATCAGCATGAACATTATCATCATGGGCTTTCCTTTTTCATGTAACATTTCCTGTGGACGAGGGGAAATGGGAATGGCCCAACTGCTTAACTGACTGACAAAGTAAGCAAGGCGAGCAGTTGCCTACCCCGCCACACAAGCCACAGTCCTTTCGGCTGAGCCCATTTAAACTCACTCTAGGTATTCCATGCTTAGTTGTCATCGCAATGCCCCACCTGTTCGAGGTAAAATGGCAACAAGAACATCTCATCTATGGCTTTCCCGGAGTTTTTATAATCAGTTTGGGTAGCCAGTTTATCTGTGTGTACTTCAGCTTGCCAAATCATAGAGGGAAATCTTTCTTATTTGCGATTGAATTTGCTTTGTGCTTGGATCCTTGGACTGCGTGAGGCATATAAATTACCATGCCATGAAGACATAGTAATGTCTTTGGGAGGACAATGCTTGACAGTTTATGGACTGCCGAAGCCCAGTAGATCTGATACAGAGCTACTGAATAGAGATTATCTCAGAGAAATTAGTTATGATATCAATAATTTAAGAGAAATTGTTAATAGTGGTGAGCTCGCTCACTGATGAGCAAAAAAATGTTTACACTAAAATGTTGGAAAGCACTGCTGCGGAAAGAGGCGCAATGTTCTTTTTAGATGCACCTGGTGGTACAGGCAAAACATTTTTACTAAACTTATTATTAGCTAAAGTTCGGCTAAATCAGAAAATAGCCTTGGCTGTGGCTTCTTCTGGTATAGCTGCCACATTACTCAATGGAGGTAGGACAGCACATTCTGCATTTAAGCTTCCCTTTAATTTAATAAATGCAGAGTTACCTCAGTGTTCCATTTCTAAACAGAGTAATACAGCTAAAGTTCTTAAGGACTGCAAGCTCATTGTTTGGGATGAATGCACTATGGCCCATAAAGGTGGTTTTGAAGCCTTAAATAGAACCCTAAATGATATTCGTGATAATAACCTTCTAATGGGAGGCATAGCAGTTCTTTTAGCTGGAGATTTTCGTCAGACACTTCCAGTAGTAGTTCGAGGTACAAGAGCAGATGAAATCAAATCATGTTTGAAATCATCCGTTTTATGGCCTTCCATTCAAAAATTAGCACTAACTAAAAATATGCGAGTGCATTTGAATGCAGATGCCACTGCTGGAATTTTTGCTCAAGCATTATTAAAAATCGGTGACGGAGCTTATCCTTCAGTTGAAGGGAAAATTGTCATTCCATCTTGATTAGGTACTCTGGTCAAGTCTATCGAGGAGCTTATTGCTAAGATATATCCTGATATATCCAATATCATGTCTAAGCCACTAGATTGGTTATCAGAACGAGCTATTTTAACAGCCAAAAATGATGGAGCTGCTTCTATTAACAACTTACTATTAAAGTCATTGAATAGCCAAGCAGTTCAATATAAATCCATCGACTCTGTTGTAGAGGTTGAAGATGCAGTTCACTATCCAGTCGAGGTATTAAATGAGCTAAAGCCAGCAGGACTTCCACCACATAATCTTATTCTTAAAGTGGGAGCACCAGTTATGTTACTCCGCAATCTGAATGCGCCAAAGCTATGCAATGGTACAAGATTGCAAGTAAAAGCTCTTCACAAAAATGTTATTGAAGCCACAATATTAACTGGCTGTGCAAAAGGAGATACGGTTTTTATACCTATAATCCCTCTTATACCAACGGACATCCCGATTCAATTTAGGAGACGACAATTTCCTCTTAAAGTATGTTTTGCCATAACAATAAATAAATCGCAGGGACAGACTTTAAAGTTGGCTGGCCTAGATTTAGAAGAGGATTGCTTCTCTCATGGAGAGTTTTATGTCGCCTGCGCAAGGGTTAGTTCCTCTAACAGCTTGATGATCTTTGCACCTGATCAAAAAACAAAGAACGTTGTTTACAATGATGTTCTACAATAAAAATAGTGCAGAATTATTATAGTGCTATTTTTATGAAATCTTGATTGTGGATTAGGTCTATTTTATAAAATCTTAATTGTGGATTAGGTCTATTGGAGATACCACATTAAAAAAAACGCGCCAAATCCTCTACCTCTGCGGTGGCGTGGAAATGAGGACTTTAACTTTAAAAATTTAGCTTACAACTGTGTTCTTAGGATTAAATCAAAATAACTACAAATCGAAGTATAAAGCAAGTACAAAACTAAATAAAAATCGTTTCCTTCGAAAAATATATCATAAATATAAAGTAGTTTGGTTTTTGTCTAATTTACATTTTGAATCGTAAAACAGTGTTTCCCAAGAAGAGAGGCTCTGTCTCTCTCTCACACTTACTGATGCATAACTTCGGCAAGCATTCTGTGTGAGTTGCCGAAAGTGTTCAGACCTCCAGGGCCTGGTTGGGGAACACTGTTGTAAAAGTAAGAGCAAAAGAGAGAAACTTCATTTTAATCATCCACCAATACACACGCAGTGGCACATTCGATAGTCTTGAATATCGATAGTCGAACCTGCCAAATATCAAGGCTGTAGAAGCTGCAGCCTAAGCAACCAGCGCTACAAAGACCGACCGTCTGGGCACAGACTAGAGAGAATAGACCACGATGCAACAATATAAGGTGAGGCGTTAGGAATGTGAGGCGTACTTTTGCTAAAGCTGCGAGAGAGATTGGGAGAGCGAGTGAGAGAGCGAGAGTCAGCGGCGCACATGGACGCACGCACTTTATGTATGCGGGTGTGTCTGTGTGTGTGAACAACAAAAGCGATCGCTCAATCGACTGTCAGAAAAAAATACATTTAAGGAAACAATCCATAACTAGTGTAAAAATTAATTAAAACAATTTAAACATTAGTAATGTTAATAAAAAATAATAATTTTAATACACAGCTAAGTATGTATTCATTTTTTGCTACAGCGCAAAAAAACCCACCCCCAAATACATAAACAAAACAAACAAAAATCGACATCCGCGAACAACCTTACGCTCATGATGCAACTATATAAGGTGAGGACACGCCAGTGTGAGTTCCCTGCAAAGTACCTCCACGTTCAGTGCTGTGCGTACTCTTGAAGCGTAAGGTTGTCCGCGGATGTCGATTTTTTGTTTGTTTTGTTTATGTATTTGGGGGTGGTTTTTTTGCGCTGTAGCAAAAAATGAATACATACTTAGCTGTGTGCATTTTTTGTTGTTGTGGCCAAGGCCATGATCATGATGCAACAAAAAGTGTATCACACAAATATTTGTTTAATTTGTATATAAATAATAAATAACACAATACAATTGAAAAAGGTTATATTGTTTTTTTTTTTAATTTTATGCACCAAACATAGAGGTAACCAAATGTTATAGAATCTCTCTTGTCTATCTTTTTGTACATAATTTTGCATCGCGGAAATGCCCATATCCCAATGTTAGTACGAAGCTGATAAATTCAAATAATTATTTTTTATTAACATTACTAATGTTTAAATGGTTTTAATTAATATTTACACTAGTATTGGATTGTTTCCTAAAATGTATTTTTCTTCTGACAATTGATTGAGCAATCGCATTTGTTGTTACACACACAGACATAAAGTGCGTCCATGTGCGCCACTCACTCTCGCTCTGCCACTCGCTCTCCCACTCTCTCTCCCAATCTCTCTCGCAGCTTTAGCAAAAGTACGCATCACACTGGCGTGGCCTCACCTTATATAGTTGCATCATGAGCGGTATGATGGCGCTGCTCTGGGCAAGGGGGGGTCCACACTTTGCGCTCTCCCGCTCTTGATCCTAAAATGTTCGACGTGATCCTAAACTGCTCGACCATATGGTCAACCTCTTTCACTCACACCCGCCTGTTGCGTGGGCCAGAGCGAGTCGGAGCATCATACGAGCTCGAATTTCGGAATCGAACCAGAGCGCCACGGCAACGAAGCCGACAGAGAAGAGGCACTGAGCAAATGCACAGTCTATTCTCTCTAGTCTGTCTTCTCTCTAGTCTGTGGCACAGCACTGAACGTGGAGGTACTTTGCAGAGAACTCACACTCATGGCACCTCACCTCTCTTGTTGCATCATGCATGGAAGTTGCATACATACATATACACGCACGCACTGAGTGAGCTCACACACAAACGCTGCTGACTTTGCAAAGAAATCTGTTGCAAAGACAATCGTTTTCTGGATTTACCCCCCAGTCGACCGTTCGTAAAAAAGCTTTGTGCGTTTGTGTGTGAGCTCACTCAGTGCGTTCGTGTATATGTATGTATGCAACTTTCATGTATGCAGCAAATTATATGCGCTCTCTCATTTTCTCCCGCACTGGCACTCTCTGCTGCCGACGCGTTCGTTTTTTTTCGCTTGTTGTTGTTATTGTTGGCATTGTTAACGGACTACTTTTTGCCGACGAGACCACCTAATATTATTGCATCATGTCTCTGCCTACACTGGAGTCTGCTAACCAGTGTTGCCAATTTAACTATTTTCGCACCAGATCTAGGTATTTTGTAAGGTCGAAAGCCAGAAAGTCTGTGCAGGAAAGCGATAGCAGCATGTGGGTTGTGAGCAGAGTTCGCAGCAACCGGTCCTCTCTTTGCAGTTGCCAAAAAAACGAGAGCGTAAGTTAAAGTCGGCCCTGCCCGACTTCGAAATACCCGTTTCTCAGCTCAGCTCGGATAAGTATGCAACATTTTTTTAACTCGGCCATTTACTATCCGATCCTTTTGAAAATTTGTGAGATTGTAGATATTGGCCACATAGACTACACTGCAAAATCTGAGCTCGATATCTTAAAAATTGTGGGAGTTATTCAATATTTTTTATTGCGGGGGCGGGAGGGGACGTGGCCAAAATTTGAAACAAACTTGATCTGCCTACAGACAATACTAGCTTACGTATAAAATTTGGTTGCTCTAGCTCTTCTAGTCTCTGAGATCTAGGTGTTCATACAGACGGACGGACGGACGGACATGGCTATATCGACTCGGCTGTTGATGCTGATGAAGAATATATATACTTTATTATATCGGAGATGCTTCCTTCTGCCTGTTACATACATTTGCACGACTTTAGTATACCCTTTTTACTCTACGAGTAACGGGTATAAAAAGGGGTGGGCGTCGTGGATCACCCGGTATGAGCGAAGCTCTTTACGAGGGATAATCATAATCTAAATTAACAAGTAAGGGCGCTGCAGTCGAGTTTCCCGACCACAAAATACCCTGTTCATTTGTTTTCATTTATTTCTTTGTGACAAAATGTCATCCTAAATGTAGGCAACACTTTTGGTAGTCCTGGTCAACAACTGGGTGGGGGGTTGTGCTCTTACTGTTTCGCTTATAACTCCGGTGTTTTTTGTCCGATCTGATTGTACTTTTCAGAATAGATAGATATTGGGCCTAGCTTGATGCATACTAAAAAACGAGGCTCTAACTTGAAAATTGTGGATCTGACGGTTGTTTAGGTGTAGAATTTCTAGAGGAGGTCTTGGTTTTTTGGGGATAAAAGGGGGACGGGTGGGAATTTTCCAAATCTGAAACAAACTTGATCTGCGTACAGCATAAATCTACCTTCGTGGCTCTATCTCTTATAGTCTCTGAGATCGACGCGTTCATACAGACAGACAGACGGACAGACGGACAGACGGACGGACGGACAGACGGACATGGCTATATCGACTCGGCTGTTCATGCTGATCAAGAATATATATACTTTATGGGGTCGGAAAATTTTCCTTCTCCCTGTTACATACATTCGCACAACTTCATGATCCCCCTTTTCCCATTTTCAATGGGAACAGGGTATAAAAAACAAGAAGGAAAGTCGGTCAAGCCCGACTATAACATACTCTTTACCAAGAAAATTTGTCTTTTGATCATAACTCGAAAACCGTTCATCCGATCTTCTCCATTCCTTTGGCGGATCGATAAGTTATCCTAATAACTAAACGTTCATACGGACAGACAGACAGACAGTCGGACAGACGGACGGACAGACGGACATGGCTATATCGACTCGGCTGTTGATGCTGATCAATAATATATATACTTTATGGGGTCGGAGATGCTTTCTTCTGGATGTTACATACTTTTGCACAAACTTATAATACTCTGTGTACCTATGGTACAGAGTATATAAATAAAAAGGAAAGTTAGCTTCGGCTCTTCTAAAGCTTATATATTCTGACCGTTCGGGAATTACAATGCACCGTGCTGTATGCTCTTCATGCTTTTCCTGGCCTTTCTTTATTTTTTCCTGAAGACACCCAATTTCCTCTTTCATTTCCATGCATTTTGGCTCCAAGCTTTCATGCTTTCTAGATAGCTCCATGAATTTTTTGCGCCAGTAGTGTTTGTTCCTGCAGAGCATTTCACAACGTGGACAACCCGATTCTACCGGCTCTTCATCACGCTGGAACAAGTCAGATTCTAGATCCTCCTGGTCCCCCTGGATCCCCTCAATATTCATAATGGGGTGGGCATTTTTTTTCAATTTGGTCTTAAGGACATCCTGGGGATGAAAGTGCTTATTACAAATGTACAACTGCACGTTGTTCTGCATTTTCGGTTTAATATTGCAGTTTAGCTTCCACTGATCGCGTTTCTGCGGATTAGTGGGAAAACCATGCAATATAGAAGGAGGGGATGTGCATGAACACCCAACCACACAGCAGGTCCTTTGCCAAGATTTAAAAAACGGCTGGTGTATAGGCTGTGCTTTATGGCCCAAATTTATGGTTGGCATCGATCCCGCCCGGAGCCAACGTCCGGCTTGAGAATGGCATTCATCTGTGAAATGCCGCTCACCGATTCGCGATTGGGCATTGACGGTACCCACGTCAATTCCCAAGTTCTCGCACCATTCACCCACACAGTTTTCGGGAATTCGAAAACTTTTGCCGCCACCAAGACAGCCCAAAACCACGCATTCATTCTGAATTTTTTTGTATTTGTCGCAGCAGATTCGCACAAGAGGACTTGTCGTGTCGACGGCTGAATCGCTAGTGAAGCAAAGCGCTTTACAATGCATTGCAAAAATGCGGCGTTGCCGATTTTCATAATTTCAGTGACATGCGCACAAGCAAATTATCAAAACACAAATCCACCGCTGATGTACACATGCAGCCACAGGCAACATGCGCGAGTGGATATGTTCATATAAATTGAAAATAGTCTTTATTTAATTAGTTGCCAATTTTATTAACAGATTAGGATACCATTACAAATGAAATGGGAATGAGATTGGGATAATTTTTTTTCTTATTAATTAAAACCAAATGTAAAATATTCTACTTAAAATTTCATTCATATAATATTTTAATTTATATGGGTAATGATTTTCATATGTGTGCGCAAACTTACAGCCCGACGCACAGGAAAAAAAACAAGACCACAAGAGCAGGGGAACAGAAGCAAAGACAATGCCCAAAGCGTTCGAGTCCGAAAAGCCAATGCTTTCGTCTCCGAAAACTGCCTAGGCCTCGATAGCCGCATGGTTTTTTTCGGACTTAATTTGAGAGAGCGAATTCATCTCTTGGTATTTAATTCTCTTTGCTTGGACTATGCCTTGCAGACGTCCATTTTAAATGTTTACAAGAATTTGTGGTCATGGGCTCTCTGTACCGTAGGTACACAGAGTATTATAAGTTTGTGCAAAAGTATGTAACAGGCAGAAGGAAGCATCTCCGACCCCATAAAGTATATATATTCTTGATCAGCATCAACAGCCGAGTCGATATAGCCATGTCCGTCTGACCGTCTGTCCGTCTGTCTGTCTGTCTGTCCGTATGAACGCACAGATCTCAGAGATGGTAAGAGATAGAGAATTGACATGTATGGGACATATGCTTCTTATGTCTGCAGGCAGAACAAGTTTATTTTAAATTTTGGCCACGCCCCCTCCGGCCCCCGCAATTTAGAAAAAACGTCATATCTCCCACAGTTTTGAAGATAGATGGCTTGTTCCTTCTGGACATATTAAGTTATTATGAAGAAGATCGGATGAACGGTTTTCGAGTTATGATCAAAAGACAAATTTTCTTGGTACAGAGAATGTTATAGTCGGGCTTGACCGACTTTCTTTCTTGTTTTTTGTTTAATTTTGGGTGATTCATTGTTATAATTAGACAACGGATTTTCCATATTTTTTAACCGATTTTAATCCTAGTAGACCCGGAAAAACAAAAATTTAACAAATTTTTTCACAACATTTCGACTTTTGTTGACCGTTCAATACATTAAATAATTATTTAAGTCATCTTGGAATTGAGTCCAGAATATATGCAATTTTATTAACGTAAGAAGTCACCACATCACATTTATTTTGGCTTACTTGGATGAAAATCTGTTGAAAAATATGCAAAATCCGCTGTCTAGTTATAATGTACATCCAACAAGGGCAATTTTTAAAATACTTTGCACTGATCACCCACCCATCGATTTAAAAGCGGCCACAACACGGAGCTTAGAGCGCCATCTGGCGAATGCTGCATTGAGTACAGTACCACATTTGAATTTAGTGCCAACTCTAGCAGCGTTCTTCCCATTTCCACTATTCCACTGTGGTGAATTACTTTTGGACACCTATGACAACCCTAAAAAGCAAAGATAAACAAACCAAGAGATCAAGTGAATTAACAAAAAATTTTCAAAGTAATTTAAGAATTTAGAAAAGTAAACTACAAGGAAACAAAAATGTAAGCAGTAGTTTTAATATTGCACAGCGCAAGTGAGACTTTCGTGTGACCATAGGGTTTAGAGCTTCGGTGGTTGTACCTAGTCTGGCCAGTGTATCCAAAGACTCTTTTTTGTATATTTTAACGCTGCACAGTGGCACCCGTACAACAAACTAGGTTGCAAAAATCATAGACTATAGATAGAATATATTAATCTCATAGAAAATTGTTGTAATATAATATAATATAATATAATATAATATAATATAATATCTTGAAAACTAAGTTTCTGTCTATTGCTTGGTGTATATATTAAGTGTATACTCTGATTAATGTGTTTCTTTTATGTCTTTTTTTTGTAGGTTCATGCAGGGCGAACCTGAAGCAGCCGAGGCCTAGTTGACGCTGTCCAAGCCGTAAGTAATATTTTCTCTTTATCTATCTAAAAATTTCATTCAATTTATTAAAATAACTCTCTTCTTTTACAGGACTGTTCCACTGAAACAATGTATTGTTCCAAAATGTTCAGGCCACGAACGCGCATTTAACTTCCCGAAATCCTGGGAGCTATTTGCAGCATGGCTTGATGCTGTTCAAGTGGAATACGTAGACTTTACAGACTGCGTTTGTGCCAGGCACTTCAAGCCAGAGTGCCTGGTGGGTAAGAGGCTGCGGAAACTCATCGTTCCCAGTGAATTTCTAAGTAGTTGTAGTTTTAAAAAAGAAACAAAGAAAATCCAAAAACATACAATAAACTTAAACCTAGACCTAAACCTAGGCTTAAACTTAGACTCTAACTTAGAATATAATAACATACAATTAAGCTTAGATGATAGTAATAAAAGAACAAAACACACTAACTTAAACGAATCCAAAAATGCACACACCTCAACTGGTGATAGTGCAGGCGTCTTTACAAAAGAAGCCAGAAAATCCAAAAATGCACGCACCTTAATTGGTGACAGTGCAGGCGTCTTGCCAAAAGAATCCAAAAATGCACACACCTCAATTGGTGATAGTGCAGGCGTCTTGCCAAAAGAAGACAAAAATGCACACACCTCAATTGGTGATAGTGCAATCATCTTGCCAAAAGAAGCCAAAAATGCACACACCTCAATTGGTGATAGTGCAATCATCTTGCCAAAGGATGAAACCTTTTATAAAGTGCCAAAAAATAAGGACTTTGTGCTATGGTCAAAATATAAATATGATGCTAGTTTAAAAAGAGAACACTCTTCAAAGATAAAAATAGATAGCTTAAAAAAAAGTGATTGCCTTAAAAATTCAATTAAAGGAAATTAAAAATGAAAAGATCACATGCAAATTTCAGACAGCGCTTAAAGTCAGTGAATATGAATATTGTGAGGAAAAAAATCAAAGATTAGAGAATGAGAATCAGTCTCTAAATTACTTGGTCATGGAGCTTCGAAAAGACTTAAAAGACTTGAAGAAAAGCCATGAGATTGAAGTTAAATATCTCACCGACCAAATCAATATTCTAAATGCACATTCAGAAGGTCTAGAAAAAACGACCAGAATTCGTGCAGCCTTAGAGAACGAAAGGTTAAAATTGCAAGAGGAAAAGCACTCTCTTGTAAACCTAAATCAGAAATACAAATCTGATCTAGAAAGTAATTCGAATAACAGAATTTAGCTCACAAAAATGAACTGTCACGCCAAAGCTTTTCATACTGTTTTGGCAACAAAACGTGGAGTTCATTGCAAAGATGACCAAAAAACGATTGTTTTAAACATTTATATGAATAGCCCGAAAGCATATAAGCATATGCGAGATAGCTTAGGCTTTAATTTACCAAGCATTACATAAAGACAGGAATAACGTAGTGCTGATAAAGCTGTTGGCTTCGTAGACCTGGGAGATGGACTCAGTGAAAACGACGAGTACACTACCCCAGCTACAGGAATGCTTGCATTCATGGTACGCGGACTCCTATCGAACTGGAAATATAATATTTAGTTGGAGTTACATTTATAAACCACAATGTAAGTCCCAAAAACTATGTTGAA
This sequence comes from Lordiphosa fenestrarum, assembly GCA_035044985.1. Lineage (NCBI taxonomy): Eukaryota > Metazoa > Arthropoda > Insecta > Diptera > Drosophilidae > Lordiphosa > Lordiphosa fenestrarum. The sequence goes on from JAWNNO010003631.1 coordinate 13,422, forward strand.
ATGCTTCAAAGAGCTGTGAAATGCTGTACTGACGTTGGACTAAAAGTGCGTGCCATAGTCGTGGTGCAGTTAACCTGGCAGCATTCAGATTAATTAAAAATAATGATCTATTGCCAGTTCCACGAAGCGCACGAAGAAAAACACACAAAGCGAGCCAAGAAACTGAAAATATTGAAACATTTGTAAAAGTACCAGGTGCAATACTTAAGAGCTTTGTTGAATTGAAAAAGGCGATACACAATAATGAATACAAACAATCTGTCCGATCTACCTGCTTTATGTTTTTCGACAAAGCAATGATCGCTGATGAGGAAGAGTGGTGTCTTCCGAAACAGCATAAAAATAATATTGTTCATAAACATTTAAGAGTTCACCATAGGAGCCGGAGTACCGCAGGGCAGCGTTCTTGGTCCTTTCCTACACGTACTATACACTGCCGACATACCAACAGACTCTCGACTTACAATAAGTACTTTTGCGGATGATACGGCAATATTAAGCAGATCACGATGTCCAATTACCGTAACAAGACTTTTGGCAAGCCACCTTACCTACGTGGAAGAGTGGCTGGCCAACTGGCGTATTAATATCAACGAGCAAAAGTGTAAACACGTGACGTTCACACACAACAGAAGCTTCTTGCCCACCCAAACCAACTTGCAAAGTCTCTCACCATGCCACAGTGGTCGGGCATGTATGGAGCGAGCGGCCAAAAATACTTCTAGTGTAGATAAAAATTTAAATTTTTTTTTCAAAATTCTATAAAAATATAATTAATAAAACAAAAAAAAACAAAACGTTCATATTCAACCAACTATTGAAGTTACACCCCCTGCTATAAATCAGCATATCAAAACTTTAGACAGAATAATAATTTTGCTATTATTGTATTATTCTAAAAGATCAAAAACATATTTATTTAAAAGTGACTTCGTTTTAGGTGGTAACTTTCGGTGTCCTGTTATAAACGGATCCGATGAAAGGAGTAGTCGATTGAGTAGGTCTTTATTTGTTGCTTCTCGGGACGTTTTTCTTGCATGCTGCAGACGGAATTTTTTTATGTCCTTATTTCTTGCCTCAGCAGCTTCCTCCGACAATTCCCCAATCGACACCAGAGCGTTTTCAATTATGAATGGTCCATGAATTAAAATCTTATGAACGGTAGGCGAAAGGTAGTACCACGAATATGTCCTTGTCAAATCAACGGCTATTTGGAGTGCAAATGTCCTAAATTTCTCAACATTAATTTTATACCCAGAACTTAGTGCTTGCAATATTGCTGCACATCGTTCAATAAGGTCCTCATCTAGGCCTGTAATTTTTGAAGATAGCTCAGGATTATTGAAGAATTTTCTGGCAGTGTTTCCATCATTCGATGTTCCACATCCACCAACCTTCGGCTTATCGACGATCAATCCCATTTTCGATCGAAATTCTGTTTGCATTTTTGTTTTTCTTTTAATAAATTTTGTTTTTTCTTCGCCGCCTCGAACTTGCCAGACTTGTATGTCAAGTCTGTATGACAAATGAATAAAATATTCAAAGAATCTTATATATGCATGAAGTGGTGACAATCCGAATTCAAATCGATCCTTATGAACTTCGCGTTCTAGGCTTTTCTCAATATTGTTCATCTGTGTGGGCTTCGCGTTGCATATATAGCATTTTGATGATGATGTTTGTGTTAGCGCATTACAAATTTTGCCATCAACCATTGTGAGTTGCAAAATATGCTGAACATATATAGTTTTATCACCAACAATTATTTCAGTCTTGACAAGATTCGTAATTTTTTCTTTAAAATATTTTTCCTCCTCAATACTTAATTTAGTTGATTCCCTTAAAAATTGAAATCGCACAGGTCTACAATATCGTGTGAATGCTGGTCGTGGATTTTTCCATATAATTTTTGAACAATCTTCAGCTGCTAGTAAGACAAGCGGAACATACGACGTCACAAACAAGTGGCTGTCTGCCAAATTATTGTCCTTCACTTTCTGTTTGTATTCGCTGTAACCTGAGCTTCCGTCAAAGCCCCATTTCCCTATAAGTTTTAGGTTGCAAACAGGATCGGCGACAACATTATGTATTACATTATCCTGCAACTCGATAATGCGCTTTGTTGTGTGGTCCAATAAACTTTGAAGCTCCACTTCTGCATGTGCCTCACTAACAGTAATATTTTTTGGATAACATTTTTTTTTTGTTTTACAACATTATCATAGCTGCAAAAAAGCTTTGTAGAAATTTTACTCTTTACAAACTCCCTAATGAGCATATACTGGTGCTTTGTTAAGCTCGCTTCCATGATAAGCGAAATAATCTCATTAGCACTTGCAGGTGATATTTTTTCATCAACAGCAGCAGAACGCAAACAGTCAGCATCAGACTCATCCAAATCAGCAATCTTGCCAATCCGTCTCCTCTTTGTTCGGCTCGAACACTCAGAGAAATTAATTTTGGGACGACCACGTTTAATATTATTTTTAGGTGTAGTGTTTACATCAGATCTAAATGAAAACGATTCATTTTTTGAAAGCCAATCGGAATGCTTGTCTAAAAAGAACGGTTTATTTCGTTTGCAGTCACGCCAAAATATTTCAATTCTCTTGCAGCAGTAATTAACGCGTTTTTCTAATTGATCCAAATATTCAGCTCCCATTATGTAGCCATCATTCTCTATTTTCAATTTCAAAGATTGATATATACTTTGAATTTTGACTGCATTTGTACCTGTCTCGGAACACCACTTATTAAATATACAAATTCGGCTAAGCTTGCATTCGGGAAAAGCTCCTATAAAATAAATAAAGTATAATATAGATTTAAATTATAAATTTGTATAACATTTGAACTCAAATGACAATCACAAAACAACACAACAAAACGCACGAAGACGAAGACGGAGACAGAGACAGAGATAGACGCCACAAAAAGCACAGTTACACAAACGAAA
>JAWNNO010003633.1:0-19592 GCA_035044985.1 Lordiphosa fenestrarum
ATTGATTAGTTACATAACAATTATTATTCAGAATCGAAGCTATCCATATTAGAACGAGAAAGCTAAGCTAACTTCGTCTGTGCCGAAGTTTTATACCCTTGCAAGTGCTCAATAAATATTTTAAAAAAATACTTTTTTTCTTATTTCTGATCGATCGTTCGTATGGGAGCTATATGATCATCCGATTTGGCCAAAAATTTGAAAAATTATGTGAAAGCATGTGAAACAAACAAATACAAAAGTGCAGGATGATATCATTAAAAACAAAAAAGTTTTTCTAACTAAGTTTGTTTTCAGACCTATCTTTTGTATGGCAGGTATACCATATAGTTGTCCGATTTTAATAAAACTTGGTAGTATTATAAAAAAGCATAGAAAACCTACGATTACAAAGTTTGGAGACGTTTCCATTGAAAATAAAAAAGTTGTTCATACTAAAACTAGTTTTCCGACCGATTGTTCCTATGGGAGCTATGAAATATAGTCATCCGATCCGGTTGGTTCCGACATATTAGTAGTGTGCAGTAAAAAGAAGACTCTGTGCAAAGTTTCAGATCGATAGCTTTAAAACTGAGAGACTAGTTCGCGTAGAAACAGACAGACGGACTCAGCTCGTCACCCTGATCAAGAATATATATGGTTTATGGGGTCGGAAATGAATACTTCTATGCGTTGCAAACTTCTGGGCAAAATTATAATGGCTCTGTGAAATTAGGCCGCGGTGTATTTTGTTTGGCGGCCTAATTTCATTTTGCAAAATGAATTTAGGCCGCGATCTCAAAATGAAATTAGGCCTCGCGGCCTAAATTCATGTTTCAAAATGAATTTAGGCCGCGATCTCAAAATGAAATTAAGCCGCTCGGTCTAATTTCATTTTGTGATCGCGGCTTAATTTCATTTTGTAATCGCTGCCTAAATTCATTTTGAAAAATGAAATTAGGCCGCGCGGCTAATCCGAATAAATGAACCCTGCATTGGATTAATCGAAAATAAGCAATTGTTCAAAAAATAATAACCCACAGCAAGGGCATGAAGTACCATTTTCAACTAATAGTTCATAAACGATCAATTAATCTAATTACAAGTTTTTTATACCCTGTTCCCATTGAAAATGGGAAAAGGGGGATCAAGAAGTTGTGCGAATGTATGTAACAGGGAGAAGGAAAACCCCATAAAGTATATATATTCTTGATCAGCATGAACAGCCGAGTCGATATAGCCATGTCCGTCTGTCCGTCTGTCTGTCTGTATGAACGCGTCGATCTCAGAGACTATAAGAGATAGAGCCACAAATTTTTGCACGAAGGTAGATTTATGCTGTACGCAGATCAAGTTTGTTTCAGATTTGAAAAATTCCACCCCGTCCCCCTTTTATCACCAAAAAACCTAGACCTCCTCTATAAATCCAAGACCTAACAAGAAAGAAAGTCAGTCAAGCCCGACTATAACATACTCTGTACCAAGAAATTTTGTCTTTTGATCATAACTCGAAAACCGTTCATCCGATCTTCTTCATTCCTTTGGCGGATCGATAAGTTATTTTAATAACTAAATATGTCCAGAAGGAACAAGCCATCTATCTTCAAAACTGTGGGAGATATGACGTTTTTTCTAAATTGCGGGGGCGGGAGGGGGCGTGGCCAAAATTGAAAATAAACTTGATCTGCCTGCAGACATAAGAAGCATATGTCCCATACATGTCAAACCTCTATCTCTTACCATCTCTGAGATCTGTGCGTTCATACGGACAGACGGACATGGCTATATCGACTCGGCTGTTGATGCTGATCAAGAATATATATACTTTATGGGGTCGGAGATGCTTCCTTCTGGATGTTACATACTTTTGCACAAACTTATAATACTCTATGTACCTACGGTACAGAGTATAAAAAGCCGTCAGATCCACAATTTCAAGTTAGAGCCTCGTGGTTTAGTATACATCAAGCTAGGCTTAATATCTATCTATTCTGAAAAGTACAATCAGATCGGACCAAAAACACCGGAGTTATAAGCGAAACAGTTGAGCTGATAAAAGCAGCCCCCCAGTTGTTGATCAGGACTAGAAAAGTATTGCCTACATTTAGGATGACATCTTCAAAAATTCAAAAACAAATAAATGAAAATAAATGAACAGGGTATTTTGTGGTCGGGAAACTCGACTGCAGCGCCCTTACTTGTTTTTAAATTAAAAACCCAAAAAGTTTAAAAATTTTCCAACTTTGATTTGGATTATCAATGTTATAAAATTTTTAAAAATTGTTTTAAAATTATGTACGTTAAGTTCAACGTTTTAAGAACATTTCGAAAAAGATTTCAGCTTTCTAGCCACTCTGGTGAACAAATGCCGGAGCTTTGGCCATAAAATGAGATTTCTGGCCCACAGTGCAATGTTAGCGCTTTTTAGCTCGGCCATTATTAATAATATACACTTTCAAACAGATTTTGCAAATTTTGTCGAAATAACTATATCAAAACAAGCACTTGCAAGGGTATTAAAACTTAGGCTCAAACGAAGTTAGCTTAAGCTTAGTATACACCTTAACAAAGAAGCTCCCAAAACAAAAAACCCCATATAAAACAAGAAAGAAAGTCGGTCAAGCCCGACTATAACATACTCTGTACCAAGAAATTTTGTCTTTTGATCAAAACTCGAAAACCGTTCATCCGATCTTCTTCATTCCTTTGGCGGATCGATAAGTTATTTTAATAACTAAATATGTCCAGAAGGAACAAGCCATCTATCTTCAAAACTGTGGGAGATATGACGTTTTTTCTAAATTGCTGGGGCGGGAGGGGGCGTGGCCAAAATTGAAAATAAACTTGATCTGCCTGCAGACATACGAAGCATATGTCCCATACACGTCAAACCTCTATCTCTTACCATCTCTGAGATCTGTGCGTTCATACGGACAGACAGACGGACGGACAGACGGACAGACGGACATGGCTATATCGACTCGGCTGTTGATGCTGATCAAGAATATATATACTTTATGGGGTCGGAGATGCTTCCTTCTGGATGTTACATACTTTTGCACAAACTTATAATACTCTATGTACCTACGGTACAGAGTATAAAAACTCACAAAACTTAAGGCACCAAAGCCTTTTGGTGCTCTCTTTGTTGGCTATACACACTTCCCACAAAAGGTCTTAAGTAAATACCACAAATATACTAGATTCGTATTTTTCTGCATGGCTACCAAAAGCTCAAGAAAGAATGGATTTCCATTATTTGAAGAGATATCGCACGTTGCCGATACATATACCCATGCGCTTTATAGAAGGCATTTTTTAATATTTTGTTATCACTAATAAAATGGCCAAAACAAAGTTGTAAACATGAGGTCAACAAATCGACGCGTCGATACCTGATACAATAATATCCATATTTTGAAAATGTTGTTATAACTTGAATTTGTTAACTTGTTTACTCTTAATACTGGTGTCACTTTCATAGAATACACAACGCACAGAATTGCGTAGCGCGTTGTCTAACTTTATGGTATTTTTTCACAACGTGCGAATGGTCACACTCTAAAAATACTTTTGATTCAAAAAGTTAATTTATTTATAAGATGATCGACATACCACGAATTGTGAAATTTTGACTTCGGTTTTTTTATTTTTGTCATATGGGAGCAACCACTGTGCGACGGTTAAGAGCAGGCGATTTCTATGGAAACTTGTCATCAAATAAAACTTCCTAAAATGTTTGAAATTCATTTATATTATCAAAATCAAAACAAACTCTTGGCAGTATGACCATAATTTGCAGATTTCTCAAATCTGACCACACTGGGCCAAAACAAAAGAATTGCCGCTTTTGGTATTTTTGATTTGGGAGCTTCTTTGTTGAGGTGATACTAAACTTTAGCCTTCTCGTTTCAAATTGTTATTACCGTGGCCTTACAAATTCGCAGCTTGCCATTTTAGCTAAGTTTTTTATTTTTATTAAATTATTTCTTTTGTTAAAGCATAACGCTACTCCCCATTTGTCACACATTACTTGTGAGAATCCTGTACAGTTTGGGTACTTGCATCTAATCCTTTTATTGGTTTGGCACACGCTGTGTTGAACCTCTCTACTTTTTTTTGCTTCAGTTCTTTTTAAAAATCAGAAGTTCGTTTTCCCAGCTTTGAAACCTTACTAAATGATCCATTTGCCTTGTGAACAAGTTTGTAAAATAACAAAAAAAAAGCCAAGCATTGCTCATTGACAAGTTCAGTAGATGATAACTTGTCAGCGTCTGCTTCTTAATGCAATTTTATATCTGCCGATTATGCTGTCGATCAGATGAACTCCTCCCATATAGCTTTTGTATTGCGCTACTACAAATGGTCGTTCAATTTGAACATATTCCTTTTTGGCTTTGTTGAATCGGCGTGCAGAGTTTTTGGGAAGAATTCCAGCGTAGTTGGATGCCAATGAAACAACTTTATTATCGACCCATAAAGTAAGTGTTATATCCACTCTACCCAAATCGGCGACACGTTCTACAGACGAACCGCAGGGAATAAGGCCGCGCGGCCTAATTTCATTTTGCGATCGCGGCCTAAATTCATTTTGAGATCGCGGCCTAAATTCATTTTGCGATTGCGGCCTAAATTAATTATACTCTGTACCGAAGGTACATAGAGTATTATAAGTTTGTGTAAAAGTATGTAACATCCAGAAGGAAGCATCTCCGACCCCATAAAGTATATATATTCTTGATCAGCATCAACAGCCGAGTCTATATAGCCATGTCCGTCTGTCCGTCTGTCTGTCCGTATGAACGCACAGATCTCAGAGATGGTAAGAGATAGAGGTTTGACGTGTATGGGACATATGCTTCTTATGTCTGCAGGCAGATCAAGTTTATTTTCAATTTTGGCCACGCCCCCTCCCGCCCCCGCAATTTAGAAAAAACGTCATATCTCCCACAGTTTTGAAGATAGATGGCTTGTTCCTTCTGGACATATTTAGTTATTAGAATAACTTATCGATCCGTCAAAGGAATGAAGAAGATCGGATGAACGGTTTTCGAGTTATGATCAAAAGACAAAATTTCTTGGTACAGAGTATGTTATAGTCGGGCTTGACCGACTTTCTTTCTTGTTTTCTTTGATTTTTTGAAAAAAAAACATGGGTCCGTCGAATATGGGCAACCCTGTATTTCCTGAACCAGGGTTTGGAACATCTACCAGTAGGGACATTTCTCTCTTCAGTCGATCTTGAATATTTTTTTTACATTGCGCAACAGCAGCTTTGTCTGCGTCTCGAATCTGCCATTTTCGAATGGGAAGTCTGTACCCAATATGTAAGATGCATTCAAGACATCTTATCCAAGCATGTCGACAGACCATATTGATACATATTTATATTTGGTGGTAGATTTTTGACTGCAATTATATCGTTCATGACCTTCGGGGTGGCCCCGCAAATACCGCATGTTTGAGATGAAGACTCTGCAAGTACACTAAATACTTTGTCGTCATTCATGGTCATATGAAATTTATGTTCAATTTCGAAGTTTTCAAATTTGGTTGGAATGACTTCTAATATTTCCCGATTTATTTTTTCAACTTCAATGTTCCACTTCTCAACCAATTTGCCGACAAACGATCTCCAATTTTTTTTCATCGTTTAATTGTTCGTCTGTGCGATCATTTTCAGCGCAAATATGACTAAGCCCGTATTGTTCAACTCGCAAAAACTTATGGATTTGAACAGGTTCCTTTAGCCACACCTCAAAAAGCGCACGTCGAGGTACTTTCATTATGCCTAAAAAATGAATTAAACAGTAAATGGGCAAGACTTAGCAGCTCATATTGGACGTTTCACTTCTACAATGATCTAAACAATTGAAAAAAATTAAAGTTGGAGCAGGATCTTGCGGTACTCACAAGATGGACCATCCAACATAAAGCCACATGGCCACTAAAACGACACAGAACTAAGTGTTAAGATATACGACGATTTTCAACTAAAACACATAATCACTGGTCACAAACATTACGAACCTCTCAATCAAATAGACACCTTCAGATCTTATGTAGCCCCACTTGTTAATTAATTATCAATATTTTTGCAAGCTCCTCAAATGTGCGCCAAAAATTTTATTCTGCAACAGCAGCAACATATGTTCGGCTTGAGCGCTCACAGCTGTGCGGTCGGTCAAGCCCGACTATAACATACTCTGTACCAAGAAAATTTGTCTATTGATCATAACTCGAAAACCGTTCATCCGATCTTCTTCATTTCTTTGGCGGATCGATAAGTTATCCTAATAACTAAATATGTCCAGAAGGAACAAACCATCTATCTTCAAAACTGTGGAAGATATGACGTTTTTTCTAAATTGCGGGGGCGGGAGGGGGCTTGGCCAAAATTAAAAAAAAAAACTTGATCTGCCTGCAGACATAAGAAGCATATGTCCCGTACATGTCAAACCTCTATCTCTTACCATCTCTGAGATCTGAGCGTTCATACGGACAGACAGACAGACGGACAGACGGACAGACGGACATGGCTATATCGACTCGGCTGTTGATGCTGATCAAGAATATATATACTTTATGGGGTCGAAGATGCTTTCTTCTGGATGTTACACACTTTTGCACAAACTTATTATACTCTATGTACCTTTGGTACAGAGTATAATTAGGTTGAATGAATTCGAAAGTTGAAATTTGGACTGTTTGTCCTGTGCTGCATTTTGTATATCTTTGGTGATTTTTTCAATGGACGGTTCTTCATTTTCTTGACGACGCCTCAAACAATTGTTGAGCTCTCTGTCTTATAGTTGTCTGATATTGGGTCATTCCACCTTAGTTTTAGGAGCAGCTGGTCTTCATTTTGTGTCTCATATTGGTCGCTCGTTTGAGCACAAAACTCCACGCATAGTGGCATATTATCCGAAAAGATTTCTTCCCCGAATCGCACAGTAATCAAAAGTGGAGCATGCATCTCCACGCATAAATGTGTAATTGCCGTCTATATCCTCTTGCGTTCTTTCATTTAGTATAGTAAGGTTGGTGGATTCGCATAGTTCGATGAGTTTTCTGCAGTTTGTATCTATGGGCTTATCTCGGGAATTACGGATGTCTCTAAGTGCAGTCGACGTAAGGAGGTTACTCTCAGTGTTTGTTTGCATCTCACCTATTCTGGCATTTAAGTCCCCGATTATTAGCACATTTTCCCCCTCGTGCGCAAGTTACCAATTATAGAGTTCCTCGTAATCGTGGTTCCAGTTGTTACAGCTTAGTTCACAAACTTTGCATTGTTCCCGTGTAATGCAAAGTTTGTGATGGCCATGCTCCATTGTGATTGTGATGGTATTTTGGTCCTGCTGAATGTGGCATTTTTGGATGGTACTAAAATTTTTCAGATACCTAGGAGCTGCTCTCCACTTGCTCGTCCTCTGGAGAATCTTCTTTTTGCTGGGGTCCAGTGCATGGTTCGGGAAGTACACCTCATATTTCGTAAAATTGGTTTCGACGAATGTTTCGGACAGTAAAAATATTTCGAATGAGTTTACGAAAGAGAAAAATCTACTAAAAAGGTAATTTTTTTGATAGTCCTGCTACATTATATGCTAGTACCTTAAATTTACATAAATCTACATTTTTAAAATTTTTCGCATTTTTATTGGTTGGCGTTTCAGGATGATGTCGCCGGTTATGACTATTTAGTTTTCTGGATCATTGACTTTGCGAAGAAGTTCTGCATTGTTGAGATGGCTTGCGTTTACACCGTTTCTGTAGATCTCCATTATTTTATTGATTGCGGATTGTTCCTTGTGCATTAGAATTTTCTCGTTGTTGAAATCCATCCACCTTCCCTGTATATTTATTTTGTCGTCCTTTACTAGTACTTTGTGCACGATAATTATGCTTATGTCGATGGCATATGCGGTTGTCTTGGGTGCTTTTCTGCGGAATTTCGTTAGCAGTTCGTTAACCACAAGGTTCCATAGAAGGGGTGACAGTACTCCGCCTTGAGGCGTGCCGCCGTGTGCCTCGTTCGTCATGGTTGTGGTACCACACTCGGCTTGTACTCTTCTGCAGCTCAGCAGGTTGTATATCCACGAGTCCAAAGCCTCATGTATTGATACAGCTCTTAGGCTGCGCATTATCGCCTCCGTGGAGACGTTGTTGAATCCACCAGATATGTCAAGGAATGCTCCCAAGGCATACTCTTTATGGTACATTGCTTTCTCGATGGTGGCTACTAAGGAGTGTAGCGCTGTTTCCAACGATTTCCCTTTCGGGTATGCGTGTTGGTTGTTCTCCAAGGTCAGGTTCATGCCTTCTCTTATGTGGAGATCAAGTAATTTTTCCATTGCTTTAAGTAGGAATGTAGTGAGACTAATGGGCCTGTAGTCTTTTGGCTGCACGTGACTGCATTTCCCCGCTTTGGTTGCCTCTCATAGGTGGCTGCTTTTAAAGCAGCTTCATGAGTCTGGCTGCTTCCGAGACCTTCTCTATGCTGGAGCAGAAGGTTCTCCACGAATGTTGCTTTGCCTTTCTTACTTCTTTTTTGAATAAGCGAAGTCTTATCTTATACTCCTCCCAGATGATCACATCATCCGCTTGTTTGTCGAGTTTAAAGCATTCCTGAACGTCCGTTCTCTGCTCTTTCAGTTCTGGGGTCCACCAGGGAGGTCTGGTTCTCCTCTTTGTAACTGTGAGCTTACACGAGGTTTTGTATGCTTCGATGAGATTGACCGTGAGCGTCTTCTCGAACTTCTCAATATCTCCCACCGAGCAGATGGCGCCGTTGGCGTCGGCAATTTTGATTCCACTGTCTTAAGGTACTTCACCCAGTCGGAATTCCGGGGGTTCCTATAGACGTTTCTAGTTTGACATAGTCGAGTTGGATCTTGAACTGGATGAACTTGTAGCCGGAGAAGGAGGGTTTATCAAGAACTCTCCATTCTGACGCCTGAGTACTGTTCCCTAAGGTCATGGTTAAGTCTCCGGTCTCGATGGGTCAGCCTGCAAAGTTTTGTCGCCATCCTCGTCTTCTTCCGCAGACTGATCGGTGCCGAGGTCGTTCTCTATCTCTCCAGCCTCCTCCTTCTTGAGACGTAGGTGCACGCTACCTACTCCCCATGCCATCGTCCCATTTGGCGGGGCTTTTTACTGCCAGGGGCCTCCGCCTTCGCTTGCTCTGTTGAGCGCTGCCGCTTGTTGGCCAAACTCTGCTCCATCTTGTTGGCGTATTTTGCGGAGGTGGCTTGCATCGCCGGTTTCTCCGCAAAGGGTTTCGGCCCTCCTTAATCTTTTGCTCGGCCCACGCAAGCTTGTTTCTCTCCTCAAGGGTGAGCTCACCGCTTCCGTTCAGTCGCGCCTTGATTTTGTAAACCGCTTTATACTGGGCTTTCGCTCGCATGCCCTCCTTTGTTCGTGTGGGTTTTTCCTTATTTTTGGTACTAGACCCCGCCCGAACTGGAGATAGCAGCAGCTGTTCTTCAGCCTCGGTATTAATTGAACCTCCATGCGATTCACAGTTCGAGTCTGTATCGACTGCAGTACCGCGATACACTTTGGTATTTGTCGTGTCGGCAGTAGCTGTACAACTGTCCTGGCCTGCTCCAACCACGATAGAGGTGTGACCGCTGGCGACACGAAGTGGGGATCTCTCCCCACCGTGCCCGCCGGTGGTAGCAGTCACGCCTTCCACCGACGTTTGGACTGATATCCCAGCCCGAGTTGGGTTCTTTGTGTTGTCCATTGTTAATGTACCCACACAGAGGGTAAAAATCGAGAGCATTGGTCTCAATATGAGCACATTCGGTGTCAAAAACTAATCATGAACGGATTTTCTCATTTCAAGAGCAATTTCTCACTTCAAGAACATTTTTTTGAGAACGCACATCTTAATGTGGGTTGAAATGTTTAGTTTTTGAGAACATTTTAAAGTCATAAAAAAAATTTGAGGTCCAGGACCCAGATACCAAGGCCAGCTCCAGTCCAGAACCAGATCCAATTCCTAGTCTAGGTCCGATTCCAGCTATAAGTCCGCAGAGACCTCCGCTTTGTACAACACCCCACCTGCCTTAGATAATTAAATTAAAGAAAGACAATTTTTGTCGGACTTACTGGGAGTAGAGCCCAAGACGCCCACTTCTGAAGCCGCACGTCTGAATGGCTACTTATACTTTTCGGTGCTGAGCTGAATTGTGCTCATTTCAAGAACATTCGGAACATTTGTTCTTAAAAATTTGAGAGCACATTCTGTTCTTGTTTTGAGATGAAATATTCTTATTTTCTGATCACGGGTTTTCCCTCTGTGCATAGTAGTTAATTTTTATACTCTGTACCAAAGGTACAAAGAGTATAATAAGTTTTGTGCAAAAGTATGTAACATCCAGAAGAAAGCATCTCCGACCCCATAAAGTATATATATTCTTGATCAGCATCAACAGCCGAGTCGATATGTCCATGTCCGTCTGTCCGTCTGTCCGTCCGTCCATCTGTCCGTCTGTCTGTCCGTATGAACGCACAGATCTCAAAGATGGTAAGAGATAGAGGTTTGACATGTATGGGACATATGCTTCTTATACTTGCAGGCAGATCAAGTTTATTTTCATTTTGCGACACGCCCCCTCCCGCCCCCGCAATTTGAGAATAACGTCATATCTCCCACAGTTTTATAGATAGAAGGTTCGAACCTTCTGGATATATTTTCTAATAAAAGATTTTGTTCGATTTGCCAAAGTAATGGTAAAGATCGGATGAACGGTAGTAAAGATATGAGCAAACGAAAATTCAATATATCTGGGCTGCTCCTGCAGCGGAAAAACTCATACATATGTATGTAGATGTATGTATATATGAGCAACGCCTTCACAGCAAAGTGATAGCCAAAAATATTTTAGGACAAATTTTTATTTAACGATTCATATTGGACGTTGTGGGTGTGATGACCCCGCCCCGCCAAAAATTCCACCTTTTAAATGAATTAAATCTGCAAATATATTGTCTGAGTAATTCCAACAACGAAATCCTATACAAAACCTAACAGCTATGGCTAGCTCATTAGATCCAATTGGATTCTTGCTGCTAACTTGGACGCTCTCATTTTCCCCCTTCACTTTCCAACTTACACAATAATGAGAGAGAGAAATTAGAGATGGTCGCGGGACAAATATATCGCCCGATACCCATCTGACTACTAAGACGAGGATTGTTCAAATTGCAAATAATATAAAACGAGAGCGTAAGTTAAAGTCGTTACTCAGTTCAATTAGTGTTTAATAACCTCATGCGGCTCGGATAAGTATGCAACATTTTTTTAACTCGGCCATTTATTATCCGATCCTTTTGAAAATTTGTGAGATTGTAGATATTGGCCACATAGACTAAACTGCAAAATCTGAGCTCGATATCTTAAATTGTGGGAGTTATTCAACATTTTTTATTGCGGGGTGGGAGGGGGCGTGGCCAAAATTTGAAACAAACTTGATCTGCCTACAGACAATACTAGCTTACATCTAAAATTTGGTTGCTCTAGCTCTTCTAGTCTCTGAGATCTAGGTGTTCATACAGACGGACGGACGGACGGACGGACAGACGGACATGGCTATGTCGACTCGGCTGTTGATGCTGATCAAGAATATATATACTTACGATATCGGAGATGCTTCCTTCTGCCTGTTACATACATTTGCACGACTTTAGTATACCCTTTTTACTCTACGAGTAATGGGTATAAATAGTCGAGTTCTTTAATTCTGACATAATATCAAGCAATCACAATGATGTTAAGTCATTCTGGTCACTCCGGAGTCCCGCGTAGTTTTCGATGTGCGCCCATCTCTAGCTCTGGCAAACGCAACGGTTTTTATACTCTGTACCGTAGGTACACAGAGTATTATAAGTTTGTGCAAAAGTATGTAACATCGAGAAGTAATCATCTCCGACCCTATAAAGTATATATATTCTTGATCAGCATCAACAGTCCGTCTGTCTGTCCGTATGAACGCACAGATCTCAGAGATGGTAGGCGATACCCTCCCGCCCCCGCAATTTAGAAAAAACGTCATATCTCCCACAGAAGATAGATGGCTGGTTCCTTCTGGACATATTTAGATATCAGGATAACTTATCGATCCACCAAAGGAATGGAGAAGATCGGATGAACGGTTTTCGAGTTATGATCAAAAAACTGTTCGCTGCTACTGCAGCATCAACATTTATGCTGAGCGTATAATTTTCTTGGTACAGAGTATGTTATAGTCGGGCTTGACCGACTTTCTTTCTTGTTATTTTTGGGAACGACCCCATAGCATTTTATGCCTTCTGCCAGGCACCTCTAACCATGGCTTTGGCTCAACTCTACCCAACATTGTGCTGTTGTGGTAGTGTTGGCCATCACATTAGCTGGACACGTCATTTCCCAGGTGTAAGACGAGCTAGTGACACTAGGTCACTACAGTGTCCATCGCCCAGCCGACACCCTCGTGGTGGGTTCAGCTAGAGGGTTTTTGTCAGCTCCCATACGAACGATCAGTCGGAAAATGGGTCGTTGTGGAAAACGACTATTTTTGATAATATTTAAGCTAACACTTACAAGGGTGTAAAAACTTCGGCATAGACGAAGTTAGGTTAGCTTTCTCGTTATACCTGCTTACACGAAGTTTTTCAGAAGTGTGAAGAGACAGAAGAAATATTTTCCTTTGCCTGCAACTCAGGGTTTTGTATATAGTTTTCATCAATGACTTAATTTTGTAGCTTAGTGATAGGGCCTGGATTTCAGAGAGACTAACATGTTACCGAAACTGTAAATCTGCTTAAAACAAAAACAAAGCACGCGAAGAAATCATCTCCGACCCAATGAACTATGTTTTCCTGAAAATATTCAAATTATTGTTAATGCCATGTTTATTAACATAAGAAGAGGTTATTAAACACTATTTCCGCTGCGTAACGGGTATATCGAAGTCGGGCAGGGCCGACTTTAACTTAGGCTCTTGTGTCATCTCATGTGTCGCTTGTACAGGGTGCGCCATATAAAGTGTCGGTATGGCAACACTGAATAAATATAAAAACAAACAACCGATTGCTATATATTGATCTTGTTCCTTTAATTTGGTCCTGTACAATTTATTTCGACTACTTTTTGAACACAACATCAATTAAGTGGCCGCCTTTATTGGCCACAACAAAATGTGCCCTTTTTGCGGCATTTTCCATCACTTTTTCGAGCGTCTCAGTCGATAAAGTGGCAATTTCGGCACGAATGTTGGCCTTAAGCTCTTCAATGGTCTGTGGATCGCTGGCGTAAACCTTGCTTTTTAAATAGCCCCACAAAAAGAAGTCTGGGGCGGTCAAATCTGGAGATCTGGGTGGCCAGTCAATATCGCCTCTTTTTGATACCAGGCGTCCAGGGACGTGTAAAGGTATTTCATGGATGCGGTGTGGATTTTCCGTGCCCCATATGCGACAATTTTGCTTATTAACACCACCAGAAAGCGTGAAATGGGCCTCATCGGTCATCAAAATTTGTTTCCAATTGTTAGCACAATTGAACGATTATTTTCGATGAACAGCGTCACTATTTCGGCACGTTGTTTTGGTGTTAAGCGTTCCATGGTCAAAATTGTACTACGTTGATGTTTCCAAAACATGTCTAACAAAAGCAATCGGTTGGTAAATGTCAATGTTATTCAGTGTTGCCATACCGACACTTTATATGGCGCACCCTGTACAAATATCGGTAATCGCCCATATCGGCACAAAAATAATTATGTGGGAATAACCCGCATCGTCAAACTAAATTATCGGTCACATAGGGCCAAACATGGACACGACAACAAGCCAGGGACATAATGCTGGTATTTTTGTGTAAAACATGGTATCTTTCACAGGACCCATGCTAAAACTTTTCAAAACTAAATTATTTATATTTAAAATGTTTCAAGACTTTATTTGTTTAATATACTTGTTGTTTTTGATACTTTTTTGTTAACGTCTTAATTTTCTTTGTTTTTTGATTTGGCCAAAAATGATAAGACGAGCACGTGGTTTTGAAGAGCACAAGAAGAGACAAGCTCTTGCGGATTCGTTTAAAAAGATGGTGCGTTCAGTCATCTTTAACAGACAGTGGCTTGATGGAGACGCCGAGGATGACCATAAATTCTCTTCTAAAAAGATTGCTCTGCTTATAAGGCGGTCACGTAAAACTGGATTGCTCACCGCAGGGGTAAGGAATCCTCAAAAGGAACATTTTAATGATTTGTGATTCTGACATTTAACATAGGAAAAATCTCTCATCCGCACTCCACACTCGGCTCGCACCATAGCAGAGAGAAAAAAACTCTGCGTCTTATTTGCTCAATTAAGATGTTTCTTCCGTTTTCCCCCAGTATAATTGATATTAATTTATAACTATTGTGCATACTGCTAAACTACCCAAAACTTTTCCAGAAACTACGTGCTCGTTTAGTGCCTGTTGTTAAGTTGGTGTCCGTCAATCGAGGTCGCCTCATAATGAGACAGGGAGACTTGCCAATTGCGCTATATTTCATTCTCTCAGGGGAAGTGCAGATGTCGAAAATGTCATACAGCAAAGTAACTGATTCTGATATATATTTAACAAGCACTGGGTCCACATTAATGATTTAACATAATTTTAGTTATCTAAAAAAAAGAGGAAAAGGTGGAAGCTATTTTTGGGCCCGGAGATTGCATTGGAGATGTGGCAATAATGGAGGAGAGTCCACGTTCTCATTCGTTTTTAGCAGCATGTATGTTTTTACACTCTGTACCAAAGGTACTCTCAGAGAAAAAATAGAGAATTTCATACTAGGATCAGGAATTTTCGAGATTAATAGTTCGATAAGAGTGAAAGTTCTCGATCCAAAACCAAAATTCTCGATCCAAGTATAAAATTTTGATCACGGTTTTCTTGATCCAAGAGTTTTAATAGTTGATCTAAGTAAGAATCATTCTCAATCAGAATAGTTCTCGAATCAAGTGCTAAACATACTCAAATTCAAGATTGCTTATTATAAAATCAGAGCATACAGCATTGTCAAAAACCGAGAACGTTCTTTTTAGTATCAAGAGCTCATCAGATTCAAGAGTCGTTTACTCTTAAATCAAGAGCTTCACAGGTTCCAATTTAAAATCAATTGTTGTTTTTCCATTGTGTTTAGATTTATTTCATCGAAAATTAATTGTTAAGCCATGTAGCAAGTTTCAGCCGGCTCGGGGAATACACAACACCTCAAAGCAGCATCAGTCTTTGTCTGCCAACTGCCAGCCATGCCAAAACTGGTTGGGAATTCTAAAGAAATGTGAGTGCAAAAGTCCCCAAAACTGAGAGAGTGAGATGAACGCTGTGTTCTCTTAAATGTGCTTGCTCTCCTCTCTGTTTCTTTCCCCACACCCCTTGCGTAAAAACAGTATACTGAGGACGAATTTAGCTAGATTTCAGGGAAAACAAGAAAGAAAACCCGGTCAAGCCCTACTATAACATACTCTGTACCAACGAAATTATACGCTCAGCATAAATTTTGTTTCTGCAGTAGCAGCTAGCACCTGAAAGCAGCGCTGCTACTGCGCTGCAGCAGGGACCAATCCTTTGATCATAACTCGACAACCGCTCATCCGATATTCACCATCCCTTTGGCGGATCGACAAGTAATCCTGATCACTAAATTTGTTTAGAAGGAACGAACCATCTATCTTTGGAACTGTATGAGATATGATTTTTTTCCGAATTGCGGGGGCGGAAGTATAAAAATCTTGAAAAATCAAGAACGAAAACATTTTTTTAAGAGCGTTCATTCTTAAGTTATTTGTTGTTTTTTTTGTGTTGTTGGTTGATTTTGCGTTTTGGTTATTTGAGCGGTCTTCTCCAGCTTCCGAATATCTAATTTATCTCAACTGTTGCATGGAGATTTAACGTGCATTTTCACATTCTTAATCATACACAGGATGTCAAAAATTGGTTTGCTTTTCAGTCTGCATACATTTTGGGCCTTTTTTATGCAGCTTGTGAGAGTTTCATTGGACATTCTCACTTCACCGAGTTGTTGTTGAATTATGCAACGGTTAAGTTCTGTTTTCTTCCTTCAGTTCTGCCTTGTCTCTTGAGATCAGAGCCAATTTCTTCTGTAATATCAAAGTCGCTGATCAGCTCGTTCCATTTTCCTCCAGTTAAAGAGTAGTCGATAGTGGAGCACGATTTCCCGTGAACGAACCTAAACTATTCCTCTGCGTCTCCTATAGGTCGGCCGTTGAGTCTTTCCATTGATATTGAATAAGTTGCATAGTTTAATCAGTTTGATACCTTTGGCATCCGTTATTTTATCCCTTGATCTCGGTGTCTGTACAATGGTGCTTGATCCGGCTACATATCCACTTGTGAAATTCTGTTTCATGTTGGTTATTTCGCATTCAATCAGAGTAGCGTACAGGTCATAAAAATCATTATTCCACTTGTTGCAATTAAGATGCTTTGGAAATGCTTTAAGAATATTCTTGCCCAGTCAAAAACGACGGCCATTCATTTTTGTGATTTTTCAAGCTTGCACCTTTGGTTGTGGTTAAGATCTTTCCTGATTCCGTAAAGCTCCCGTCCACTTGCAAGTCCCCTACTCGACTGATCTGCTGGCTGGTATCCAATGAGGATCATGATTGGAAAAAAGGCTCATAAAATTCCAAATTCTTATCAACAAAACAAGAAAGAAAGTCGGTCAAGCCCTACTATAACATACTCTGTACCAACGAAATTATACTTTCAACATAAATTTTGATGCTGCAGTAGCAGCTGAAAGCAGCGCTTCTACTGCGCTGCAGCAGGGAACTGTCTTTAGATCATAACACGATAACTGTTGATCCGATCTTCACTATTCATTATCCTGATTACTTTAAAACTGTGGCTGCTTTCAGCTGCTACTGCAGCATCAAAATGTATGCTGAGCGTATAATTTCGTTATAGCCGGGTGTGGTGCATTGGCTACTGTGCCAAAAGGTAGTGGGTTCGATCCCGCCCTCGGGACATCTAATGAATAAGTTTCTTAGATTTTGAGCAAAAAATTTACGGTGAATGGAGTTAGCTACGAACACGGAAATGTGCCAATGATTAAGTCTGATTAAGGACTATGCAACATAGAAATAAAAAGTTTATCATAAGCAATCAAATTAAAAATTTTCTATTAACTATTATTTTACATTTTTAAATTAAAACAAGAAAGAAAGTCGATCGTGCCCGACTATAACATACTCTGTACCAAGAAACAGTCTTTTGATCATAACTCGACAACCGTTCATCTGATCTTCTACATTTCTTTGGCGGATCGATAAGTTATCTTGATAACTAAATATGTCCAGAAGAAACAAGCCATCTATCTTTAAAACTGTGGGAGATATGACGTTTTTTCTAAATTGCGGGGGCGGGAGGGGCGCGTCGCAAAATGAAAATAAACTTGATCTGCCTGCAAGTATAAGAAGCATATGTCACATACATGTCAAACCTCTATCTCTTACCATCTCTGAGATCTGTGCGTTCATACGGACAGACAGACGGACGGACGGACGGACAGACGGACAGACGGACATGGCTATATCGACTCGGCTGTTGATGCTGATCAAGAATACATATACTTTATGGGGTCGGAGATGCTTTCTTCTGGATGTTACATACTTTTGCACAAACTTATTATACTCTATGTACCTTTGGTACAGAGTATAAACATGAACCGGACCGTCTTTACAAGATGACTTTGACAAGATGATCGTGAATGTGCCAGTGTTCCTGGTTCTCTGCAGGCCAAGTTTGGTGAGATATTGCCAACTGAAACTGCAGAGCATATTTGATAAAGATATTTCTGATCGTTGCTTAATAAGTCCTCATTGACTTCGGTAATTCGGTAGGAATGGCATCAAAAACCTGTACACTCAAATTCCGACACTTAGCGAGTGTTTTGCCTATGCTGACGGAAAAATTCATTAGGGCCTGTTGTGGTACCGTCGAGACTAAAGAACAAATGTCGAAGTGGTAATTCATTTGCAATGCAGCAAGCACACAAACCATTGCAAAGGTCGTTCCAGATGTCTTTCTAACAGGGTTCGTAAATTAACACACATTATTTTTAACACGCGAAAAATTAACACAAAGAAAAAATACAGTGTTTAAAAAATTTTTATTTTCACACGTTTAAATAACATTTTTTTTCACAAGAAAAATATAATTTTTTTCATGAAACTAACACGAACATTTATCTCACGCATGATTCTATCACGCGTGTGAGAAATTTTAGCAGCCTTCTGTAAAAAAAAAAATGAGAGCAAATTTTTTTCACAAAATTTCTCACACGCGAGTAAATAATTTTCAGAATATTTTTTTCACTGCATTGGTGTTGGTGTGTATATGAGAGTCGGCTGTGTGTCGTATTCTCGTGCTGTCAGGAACTGCATTTTTCTGCGGTCTCCGCGAATATCCATTTTGGAGTCGCGCGAGAGTGCCTGTCCCTTTTATATGGGGGTCATAAAAATTCGAGATCCTCTGTTTTTGCAATAACCTGCCAACCATCAATGGGCTGCGAATCAAAATAGGTACGAGCTTACCCTTTTAAAAAAGGAATAAATGCAAAATGGGTATTAGCAGAGACATCTCCAAAATACAGCTCATTGATTGATCAGAACGCAGCCGATCGCAATTTTTATGGCCCTCATGCACAGGCACTCGCGTCTTAAAATTTTCCACCCCCGTTTGTCAGCTCAGTGGGCCTGGCCGAGCCGCAGCCGCGAACTAGAATACGACACACAGCCGACTCTCATATACACACCAATACCAATGCAGTGAAAAAAATATTCTGAAAACAAGAAAGAAAGTCGGTCAAGCCCGACTATAACATACTCTGTACCAAGAAAACTTGTCTTTTGATCATAACTCGAAAACCGTTCTTCCGATCTTCTTCATTTCTTTGGCGGATCGATAAGTTATCCTAATAACTAAATATGTCCAGAAGGAACAAGCCATCTATCTTCAAAACTGTGGGAGATATGACGTTTTTTCTAAATTGCGGGGGCGGGAGGGGGCGTGGTCAAAATTGAAAATAAACTTGATCTGCCTGCAGACATAAGAAGCATATGTCCCATACATGTCAAACCTCTATCTCTTACCATCTCTGAGATCTGTGCGTTCATACGGACAGACAGACAGAGGGACAGACGGACGGACGGACAGACGGACATGGCTATATCGACTCGGCTGTTGATGCTGATCAAGAATATATATACTTTATGGGGGACGGAGATGCTTACTTCTGGATGTTACATACTTTTGCACAAACTTATAATACTCTATGTACCTTCGGTACAGAGTATAATTATTTACACGCGTGTGAGAAATTTTGTGAAAAAAATTTGCGCTCATTTTTTTTTACAGAAGGCTGCTAAAATTTCTCACACGCGTGATAGAATTATGTGTGAGATAAATGTTCGTGTTAGTTTCATGAAAAAAATAATTTTTTTCTTGTGAAAAAAAAATGTTATTTACACGTGTGAAAATAATAATTTTTTTCATTGATGTTAATTATCATGACTGAAAAATATCATTTGTGCATTTTACGAACCCTGCTTTCTAA
>JAWNNO010003636.1:0-89289 GCA_035044985.1 Lordiphosa fenestrarum
CGGTACCGATTTTAAAGATGTTTCACATCAAAAACTTCATCACGATCGTGTGAACAGATTTTGAGTAAAACCGATTCGTTGCTAACTTTTCTTTTGAAAATTGCGGGATAACTGGGAAATGTACCAGCATGCACGATATGTCAAAGAACGTGGATTTTAATTCTCTTTAGTATAAGAAAAGAATTATCGCAGTCGTGTGAACAGATTTTGAGAAATTCAATTTTTTTATATTTCCATGTTAGTGACCATTAGTCACTGTCTGTGACCCAGTGTGGCCATACTACTTATTTCGACATCACTATGCTTTTAAGACTTTCTGGCAGCTCTAGTGCCTGGCGCTGCCATGTGCATAGTACTGCCGCCTTTATTCTGGAAATAGTGACTGTCACTGACTGAGACCCAGTGTGACCATATTACTCATTTCCACATCACTTAAGACTTTCTGGCAGCTCTAGTTCCAGGCGCTGCCATACTGTTAATTCATTGGTATTGCGCACCACGAGCAAAATGAATATTACACTCAAAAACATTAAAAATATAAAGGGACCGGTAAGTATTCTAATTGTTATGTAGTCTTGTACCAAAGTTTGTATGTAGGAACAAAAACTTAAATTTATTTGGATTTGTAGATTTCCATTAATGTACCATCGCGCGTGTCTTCACATGGCTCGGTGCAGAAGCATGGCCATAAGCATTGGTAGCACCGGCGTGGTGTCCGAGGAGCACAAAATTGTGGAGGAGGGCACGGCATCCCCGAGGTCGAAGGACAAGTCGGTGGCAACGACGTCTTGCGGCTCCCCAACGATAAAGGTGGACGAGGCAGGGGTGGCAAAGCGACTCGTCCCCTCACCGGGAAAGGAATTGCAGTATGACCATTGACCACACAAATCGATATAAAATAATTTTAACTTCAATTTTCATGTGCGTCAAAATAGCGTCGACTTTTTAGCGTCGAATTTGGAACGGTGTAGTGTAGAACAAAACAGATTTTTTTATTTCTTAAATATCTCAGGAACTACCTAACTTTTTGACCCAAATTAAATTGCAAAATGTTAAGAAAAGCATAAACTATTGTTTTAATTTATCTCTTGGCCTAGGACTGCAGACAAATGAATGCAAACTTTAAAATTCATTTTCAGGAAAACTGTGGGGAGAAAATTTGGGAAAATAGGTTGAATTTTTCCCTATCAGGGGTCATACCGTGCAAATGTGCACGACCTCAGTGAGAGATAGCGTCGAATGAGGTTATGTCGAACGCAAACTTTGAAATTAATTTGCAGAAAAACAATGGGGAGAAAATTTCTGGGAAAATTAGGGAAAATAGGTTGAATTTTTCCCTTTCAGGCGATATCGTGCATATGTGCTCGACCTCTGTGAGAAATAGCAACGAATTTGAGTAACTTGGTCACACTCAACTAGCTTAACATGGCTGGCCTTATCAGTGTCAATTGCTTCACATAGGTTGGGTCACTGATAAGCTATTTTCTCAAAAACTGTGGGGACGGTTTTCATAATTCTCATTTTGAAATACTCTTGAATGTGTCTTCTTTACGTTGATATAGCGTGCATAGCTGCACGACCTCTGAGAGTGAAGATATTAAGCGTAACTGGTCAACTTAATTTTTAATGCATATTTTGTATGGAAAACTCCGAGGTTGGTCTACTGTAAATTGATTTTCTTAAAAACTGTGGGGACGATTTTCATAACTTTTATTTTAAAACACTCTTGAATGTGTCTACTTTGTGTCAATATACCGTGCATAGCTGCACGACCTCTGAGAGTTGAGATATTGGAAGAAAGTCGAAAATTTAATTTTTTTTTTAAATTTTGTATGGGAAAATTCCGAGGTTGGTCCACTGTTAACTGATTTTCTCAAAAACTGTGGGGACGATTTTCATAGTTTATATCTTAAAACACTCTTGAATATGTCTTCTTTACGTCAGTATACCGTGCACGACCTCTGAGAGTGGAGATATTTAGCTTTTAGTGGATGTGCGATTTTTCAACTTGATATTTCTAATACCTGGAATTCTTTAATCCACCCAAATTAAAACAATAGTTTATGCTTTTCTTAACATTTTGCAATTTAATTTGGGTCAAAAAGTTAAGTAGTTCCTGAGATACTTAAAAAATAAAAAAATCATTTTTGTTCCACACTCCACCGCTCCAAATTCGACGCTATTTTGACGCACATAAACATTTGTTAGATAGAAATAGAATAATCAGCCTCATAAACTATCGTTTAGATAATGATTATTTTTGGATACGTTTTTCTTCAAATGGATTTACAATAAATAAATATCCGATTTTTCATCACTTCTGCTACAATAGATATATGGATACGTTCAAGTTGTTTCAGAAAATGTAGGGATAACTATAATATATAAATACAAAAATAGAGGCAAGTTTAGAAGCCTTAGAATATTCGATTTTCTGCACAAAACTATAGCCACTGAAGAATTTATTTTATTTTAATTGAATTTAAAACCAATTTAATAACCCACCCAAAGAGACAAAGTTTGTAGAAGAAAAGGTAAGAGCAAGCCAAATAGATATGGACGGACAGGTGGACATGGCTGTATCAAATCAGCTCGTCTTTTTGATCTACATTGATCTAAATTGGTTTTAAATTCAATTAAAATAAAATAAATTCACATCAAATTTTCAAATAATTACATATTGAAGGTGGAATTAGTTAAAATTATAAATAAAATAAAAATGAAGACCAAAATGAAAGTCGATGAAATTTTTACAAAGTAATTTATGTACAGTTACACTGATCAACAAAAACAAATGAAAGTAACAGTGCGTTCAGAAAGTGTTTTGACAAAATGTGGAAAAAAACTCATGTATATAAAAACAAAATTTTACCATTTAAATACGCGAGTCTTTTTTCTACATCAAAATCAAAGCACTTGCTTGAAGTTATATATAGTATGTTTATGTTTTGTAAATTTTATTTATTCAATTGCAGGCTGGAGTACTTTGACAAGTCAGCAGTACAAAATTTGAAGTCAAAATCTCTATATATCCTCCAAATAGATGATGGCTATTTGAAAAAATACAAGGAAAAAATCACATTCAATACTTGATAGTTGGTATAAAAGAGCTTGACTTGAAAAATATTCAATATTTTCCAGACTCTGCCATTAAAACCAGTATTGTCCTCGTTAAAATGTGGGATTTGAAGATATCAAATCGAGAAAGAGCAGTTAATGAACAATTGGCTGAAGAAGAGGATGAGGATGATGATGAAGAATGTGAGATTGAGGATGTAGATGATAATGTCGAAGACAATTTCCAGAAGGAGCGGATTTTAGTAAAACCCCTTATAAATGGAATATTTATGTTTTGCACCAAGAAACGGAATATCGTGGGCATAGTAACAGATCGCTATTATGACTTAAGTATTACAAACTTAGTACATATTCCAAAAGACAGTGTAGCGCTACTGCCCGATATTACTCACATTCATTTGATAACGATAAGCCTTATGCTAGTTTTGCCCTTAATTACTTTCGGAAGGGTTATTTCACTAGGGAAAATTATTTAAATAAACTAGACGAAATAAGACAACTATGCGGATATGAAGGGAAAGTCCTTTCTAACGTACAAAACTACACAAAATGTCTCGACTCGATGAAGTTGTTAATGGAAAGGACGTTCGCACTTGTACCTAATTTGGAATCATTCAGCTTTAATGATGTCTTCAATTACACATTGGAGCAATTCATTAAAATGGCAAAACAATTCTCACCGATCCATAAATATATTTGCTGCACGTCTAAAGATAAAATAAAATCTGTTGGCCTAGCAAACATTTGTTTAGTTATCTTGCTGAACAAAGAAATAGACATAAAAATCCAACGTAAACGGTACGATAAAATCTGGTCATTATTTTTCAAATTCCAAATAATATCAATGACTTCTTTTACTTCTTTTAGATGCCGCATTAATACGTTTATTGGTTAATTTTATTTTATTTTATTTTATTATGTTATTTTATTATGTGATGGATTTCGTTTAAATAAATTTTGTTTATAATTATTATGACAATTTGGTGCAGTATATGAAATATTTATTTGCTTATATCTTGCCGACTTTAATATTTTTTGGAGAATTTTAGAGTATTTGTGGTCGTTCTCAATTGTTTTTGATTTATGTAAAACTAATAAGAATTATTTTTGCACATCGCTGAAATTCTTTTTGGCTGTAACTTAAACACGGCCGACTTTAACTTAAGCTCTCGTTTTTTATTGTTTTAAATTAAAAAAACACTTTAGGGTCTTGGCTTGATAGCCACTTGAATGACTGCCTTCTCGCCCAGGTTTATCCAATCGGGACAATCCTCGTTCAACCATTCCATCCGGCATTCCGTCAGACCACTGCAAATTTCTGATTTAACGACACGCAAAGCGCAGACACTGGTGGGCATAAATCCTCGAAGGCATTCGTCAAAGGGTGTAGTGGGATCCCAGTTGATATCTCCGAGTAATTTGCGATAGTTGACATCACCTTTAAAGATAACCAAAGTCGCCTCACTCAGCTGGACATACAAACAGGGTTGAATCTTCTTCATGCGGCTGAAATCATATGCCTGAGTCCAGAAATAACAGGGGGGGCACAACACCAGTGATCGATCTCTGAGAAAGCCCCTCATTCGGCGACCGAACTCCGCTAGTGCTGGGATCTCGTGACTGGCTAAGAAACGCAGCAGCCAGTGAAAGTCATTGTGAGTGGCATCCCAGATAAACCATGGCAAGGCCTTGACATGGAAGCGCACCCGACGCGCCAGACCCGTTTCAATCAAATACTCGGCCAGCAGCAGATCGTTGAAGAGCTCAAAGCCCATATTATCGCACACTATGTCCACGTAAACCGGTGAC
Organism: Lordiphosa fenestrarum; assembly: GCA_035044985.1. NCBI lineage: Eukaryota > Metazoa > Arthropoda > Insecta > Diptera > Drosophilidae > Lordiphosa > Lordiphosa fenestrarum. Next base: position 4,888 of record JAWNNO010003636.1, read on the forward strand.
TGGCCTGCCTCTGTCAGAAGCTTCCACAGATCGTCAGACTGATCGGTCAACAAATCCTTATCAAACTGCTTCATCAGTTCCATCACACTCTCTCTGGTGATGCTCAGGTCACAGCGGTTGCCCCACAATGCCAACTTTAATGCTACCTGCAAGTTCGCCGCAGATCGCGTCGGCCCCCGGGTGGCCGTCAAAAGATCAAGCAAGAGATAGACTATATTCCGGGTGGCCATTTGCTTGTGCTGCCCAAAGTAATCATATTTACTTAAAGTGTCCGATCTACGAAATATGGCCCATATGCGCCGATAGAAATAACACTCCGCATATAGCCATGTCGAGTAAAACCATTGATATCTGTCTTCGGGCAAGTTGCGGAGAAACTTATTCCAACCCTCGGTGTCGGGGGCATTGCCGTGAAACAACTGAAACGTCTTATTTTCCACTATCTCCCGCTGAAGCAGTTCCAGGCTCCATAAGATACGGATAAGATCACAGTGCACATAATCGCCATATTGAACCATCAGACTTGATTCATTTTGCTGCAGATCCAACACCATTTCCTGAAGAAGTTTGGGTGCAAGCTCCCGGAGTGATGTATAGGCAATGCTACGCCTGAATCTGGCACACAGTTCTTCGCGCAGAGGTGTGGCTATATCCAGGATGTAATGCTTATCGATGAACTTCAGCTCAGTCAACGGGTTATGGTCATTTTCTTCATGGTTACTAATAAATGAACTGGCGATCCTGTATTCCAGTTCCGTTATCTGACTACTTACCGCAGTGAGGCCCTTGTCAGAATTCATGATTATTATTATTTTTTGGCGGTAGACTGAAAATTTTGAAGGATTTCGGCCAGGTATTGTGTTTTTTTTATCAAAGGCTCAATCGGTGTTTGAAATGCCTTATTTCTTGTCTTCGGAGAGTCGAAGGTTTCTGGCCAGCGAACTGCGATTGGTTTTTATACCCGTTACAAGTAGAGTAAAAGGGTACACTGAATTAGTGCAGAAGGAAGCATCTTTGATCCCATAAAGTATATATATTCTTGGACAGACTCAACAGAGTCGATTACGACGCAACCTTAGTTTCTACAAACTTCAAGTTAACAATTGTAATTTCCTGAAGAATTAACATTAGGTCACCTAAATTATAATATCGATCGCCTAATAACCGCATATCGATCGCCAACAGCTGACGATAGGCGGCTATTAATTGTTATTATCGACAGCGCTGCCACTTCGTACTGCGCCCGGCTGCCCATAAAAGCAGCGCTGGCGCCTCACTTATCGGTCGAGTCAAAGAAGATTTAATATAAAGCACGATTTAGTGACATGACATAAAGCCCACGGACACAAAGCCATAAGAACAATTTTGATCACCACTTTAAAATATAGCTCAGAAATTTTCTGGGCCTTTTGTCCGGACATAAGTCGAAAAGCGATAAGTCCGTGTTCAGAATTGCATTTTTTGACAAAGAATACACCTCGTAGAGAATTTAAATAACAGTAAGGCTTAAATTTAATAGCCATAAAGTGAAATAACATCCCAAGTAGAAAAAAACGCGAAAACTCACCGTGGATAAATCGTCAAAATATTCTACGTCTAATAAAAAAGCTAATTGGACGACAATACCTTCCTGCCAGTAGACCACAAGTACTATGATTGGTTTTAAATCAAATATGGCAAGTAAAAGAGACCGCAACTACTGAACTAAGAAGAACAGTTCTTAAGTATTCATCTGGCGGTAGGGGCAACACTACCTAACAATTACAACTATGGCCATTAGTATCCACTAAACCCATTCAAAAATGCTTAATGCATTTTTAATGCTTAAACTCCACTATTTCTTGAAAAATAAGATTTGGCGCTCTTAACACTGCATATCTTCTAAGGAGATCCACAAGTCAACAAATGTTTTTAAATCTTTCTATAATTAAATGGATCTCCGGCTCACTGGCTTGAACCAAAAATAACCAATGGTTAAGGTTTGGAAATTGAAGGATTGAGGTTTTTGGGAGAAGGTTCGAGTCATGGTGCAATCCATGCTTAATACAATTTTAATCTGAATCGGTCAGTAGGTCACATGGGAATATTCAATATACAATTTACTGTTAAGTAAAATTCCATTTTGGAGTTTTCGTAGAAAAATATTAAGAAACTATTGTTAGACTCTTACTTTTGAGAACTATTTAAGAAGCTTTAGAGTCGAAAAGTTTAAAATCCGGGGGTTATAATGGGTGGTGATTTTATAAGTAAATCTAAACGTTTTTCTAGATTTGTAACTTCACTTTTCTAACCATTTGGGTTCGGAACAAGTTGGGGTTGAGCATTAATTTCTAATGAGGTTCGGTTCACAGTAATCTGATTCGGAGTTCCGATTTGCAGCCCTAGCTAACATCATTCATAACAGGAAGCAGTATCAAATTGTGCTTCTACATTGAATCTTTTTATACCCGTTACTCGAAGAGGAACAAGAAAGAAATTCGGTCAAGCCCGACTATAACATACTCTGTACCAAGAAAATTTGTCTTTTGATCATAACTCGAAAACCGTTCATCCGATCTTCTTCATTCCTTTGGCGGATCGATAAGTTATCCTAATAACTAAATATGTCCAGAAGGAACAAGCCATCTATCTTCAAAACTGTGGGAGATACGACGTTTTTTCTAAATTGCGGGGGCGGGAGAGGGCGTGGCCAAATTAGAAAATAAACTTGATCTGCCTGCAGACATAAGAATCATATGTCCCATACATGTCAAACCTCTTTCTCTTACCATCTCTGAGATCTGTGCGTTCATACGGACAGACAGACAGACAGACGGACAGACGGCTGTTGATGCTGATCAAGAATATATATACTTAATGGGGTCGGAGATGCTTTCTTCTGGATGTTACATACTTTTGCACAAACTTATTATACTCTATGTACCTTTGGTACAGAGTATAAAAAGGGTAGACTAAAGTCGTGCAAATGTATATAGTACTTACATACAGGCAGAAGGAAGCATCCCCAACCCCATAAAGCATATATATTCTTAATCAGCATCAATAGTCGAGTCGATATCGCCATGTCCGTCTGTCTGTACGAACACCTTGATATCAGAGACTAGAAGATCACGTTTGTTTCTAATTTTGTCTACGCCCCCTCCCGCCACCGCATGTATATCGAGCTCAGATTTTGCAGTGTAGTGTATATTTCCAATATCTCACAATCTCACAAATTTTCATAAAGATCGGATAAACGAGAACGCTAAGCTAACTTCGTCTGTGCCGAAGTTTTTATACCCTTGCAAGTGCTCGCTTAAATATTTTCAAAAAACACTTTTTCCCATTTTCCGACCCATAGTTCGTATAGGAGCTATATGAAATAGTTATCCGATTTGGCCAAAAACTTGTAGAATTATGTAAAAGCATGAGAAACAAACAAATACAAAATTGCAGGATGCTACCATTAAAAACAAAAAAGTTTTTCTAACTAAGATTGTTTTTCAGACCTATCTTTTGTATGGCAGCTATACCATATAGTTGGTTGATTTTAATAAAAATTGGTAGGATTATAAAAAAACATATAAAACCTACGATTACAAAGTTTGGAGACGATTCCATTGAAAGGAAAAAAGTTTTTCATAGTAAAACTAGTTTTCGACCGATTGTTCCTATGGGAGCTATGAGATATAGTCATCCGATCCGGTCGGTTCCGACATATTAGTAGTGTGCAGCAAAAAGAAGACTCTGTGCAAAATTTCAGCTTGATAGCTTTAAAACTGAGAGACTAGTTCGCGTAGAAACAGACAGACAGACAGACGGACGGACAAAGCTCAATCGACTCAGCTCGTCACCCTGATCAAGAATATATATAGTTTATGGGGTCGGAAATGAATATTTCTATGCGTTGCAAACTTCTGGGCAAAATTATAATACCCTTTGCAAGGGTATAAAAATGGCATGAGGTTATTAAACACTAATTGCCCTGAGTAACGGGTATTTCAAAGTCGGGCAGGGCCGACTTCAACTACCGCTCTCGTCATGTCTCGCGTAGTGAGGTTTTGGAATCGGCTACGACGCACTCCACGAATCTGCCTTTGCCAGCTCCGAGTCGACATACATATGTGTTTTAATGGGATTCCCGGTTGAATTTGAATAGCAACGACGCTTCCTCAGTCTGACTCCTGCGACAAATCTGGCATCGGCAAGCTACATCCAAAAGGGGTCGTTACATCCTATATATTTGTCTTAAAGCAGCCAAAGTTGTTTGTTTCTGACTTATCAGCTTTCCAGCTTCGCTCCAGCAGCACCATATGCCCTCGGTTAGGATATTGATATTTTTAGTAAATTTTGTTGTTGTTTTGTTTTGTTTACAGCTGTTCTTAGCCGCCGTTTGGGTCGGTAAAAGTTTCGTTTTAGACAGTTCCCCTTTCAGTATCTTTCGACACTGCTAAAGGAATACATTTCGTTAAATTTGACTTGTTTGTGTGATTTAATTAACAATGCAAAAACTTGTACAACAATTTAAGCTAAGCTCTCAATGTATAAACAATTGAAACTATAGGGAGATTCGCTTGAAGCTACCTTATTTCCCCCCTTTCATTTACTGGCAAATTGAATAATGCCATATTCACCGGTAAGCATCCACTCCTTATCCATTGCAAAGAGTTTCTCTGATGCTCCCGGTGTCAAACCGCATATGAGATCCGCTTTGACAGTGCGCAAAGTGCAAAGATTGGAAGGACGAAAACCTAAAATGGTGTAGGATGATTAAGAAAAACTTGGCAAAGACTTGAGTTGATTCAAAGGGCATTCACACTCACCTCTTAGGCAGGTCTGGAAGTTTTCCGTATCGGGCCAAGAAAAATCACCCAACAGCTTGCGATAATTGAGATCACCCTTAAAGATGACCAACTGTGCCTGCTGCAGCTTCTCATATAGACAAGGCTTTATTTCTTTCATGCGATGGAACTCATAGGGACTGGTCCAATAGTGCTCCAGGGGTGACAATTCAAATTTGCCTTCAGCAGTATAGCATTGCAATTTCTTCCCCAGCTCTCTTAGCACCTCATCCGTCTGTTCCGTCAGAAATTTCAGAGTCCAGTGGAAATCGTGTGCCATCACATCGGAAATGAACCAAGGTATCGCTTTGACATGGAAGCGCACATTGGCCGCCAGACCCTTATCGATGATATATTCGGCCAAAATCAAATCAGTGTAGAGCTCATAGCCCGCATTATCGCAGACTATGTCCACAATGCCTGAGACACAGCCACACTCAATCGCTCGCCAAATTTCTAGGGTGTTATCTATTAGCAATTTGGGTTGCAAGGCTTCTATCTGTTCAAAGGCATCACCAGTGGGTTTGACCTGCTTGCCCGAGGTAATGGACAGATCACAGCGGTTGCCCCACAAATTGAGTTTGATCAGCTGACAAAATGTCTCGGCATTTCGTGCTGTCTGACGAGTGGCTCTTGCCACAGCCAGCATGGCATCTAGACTCAGTTTGGCTGCCAGTTGCTTTTGATTGCTAAAGTAGTCATGACACGCCAGATGCGTGGTGGCCTGGAATATGGCCGAGAGTTTACGATACATATAACACTCGGCATAGAGCCAACAGGCAGAGAAGTAGCTTCGCTTCTCCGGGGATAGCTGAGCAAGGAATGCATTCCATAGGCAGGTATCCGGCTCTGAAATGAGGACAAAACAGGTGTAAAACATTTTGTTTATTTAATTTAACGAGGAGAAAATACTTCTCCTAGGGCTAGGCCTCCCTGCCCAAATGACTCTACTACGCACCTTTTCCTTCAAAGGGCAGCAGGGTACCATTGTTGAGTATGTCCTGTCGCAGTTGCGTGACAGCCTCGCTCGCTCGCTCAATATCTGCGCCTGCGTTCTGCCAAACGAAATCCAAGCTAATCAATTGCATCAAGGTCATGGCAACAACAGCCTCAACTTACTGCACCATATGCCGTCAACAGCTCGTCCTTGTCCTTCAGCAATGAGGCAGCAACTGTGGCCAAAGTAGCAGGCAAACGCACACGGAAGGTGTAATAGGCAAAGCTTCTGCAAATTACAAAAGTTTAAACATCGCTCATACGACATGTGGCCCGGTGACCTTTTGTAAGGTTAAGTTTCATCTACAACTTGCGACCAATTTATGGATCCGCTTATATATACTTCTGAATACTATATTTAGTTTCCCCCACTTACTGCTTATATAGCGCCCGCAGATCCGTGAGTGGTGGCGTCTGGTCGTCTATTATGCCATTTTTCACATCGAAATTCTCATTTTCCGCTGGCAAGGTCATCTTGGTTGGATTATCAATTTTATTTGTTGTTGATTTTTCTACTAATCTAAGTAAGCAAAACAAAACGGAAAATGTTAAAAACAGATGTTTTTGTTGCAGCGGAAGGTTACTGCCAAGCGACAGACAGCTGATTGCGATTGGGGAAATGCACTAGAGATGGGAGTTGCGCAAATATATCGATTTTCCAAGTGGTATCGATGATGTGTGAACAATTATGAGGATTTACAAATTTTTTTGTTTTCTTATCTGTATTACGTAGGAGAGATGCCTTTTAATTACGCAGGCTACTTTTTATATATCGGAAGTTAAAAACACTATTAAAGAGATTAATTGAAAGCGAATCAAATTGTTTTCCAAACTACATTGTATTATTTCAGTTTTTTATACTCATGAACTAATGGTCATTTCATGTACCGAAAAAAGTTGGCATTAATAAAACCACAAACAAAATTCTTAATTCGTTCACACTACTGCAGCGAGTGGAATTTATCGATATCGTGTAAAACTGTTGTTGAGAAACCCATATGGCTTAACCGCTGGTCATCTCGAGCAACAGTTTTGACCGGTACTTAAGAGATATTGGGCCTGAAGGAATAATGTAATATGACCATTTTATTGCTGTTACTGATATTTTCATTCTGGTTTTTGTTTATTTTTCTAGCAAATGAAGAAAGACATTTGAATTTGAAGACCTTAGAAAACTGATGCTGATCAAGTAAAGATATAAATATATGACCAACAAATTGTCGAAAAGATTAAGACTGGATTGGAGACTGGCTAGGAAAGAGGTGTAGAGGAAGGAAGTTTGCACCACCGTGTAATGGAGTGAAGTTTTCAAGAACCTCTTAAATAAATAACTGCTATTTTAATATAGTTTTCAAAATTATCTAAATTGCCAGAGCGTTTTTAGTTAATAGCCAAATTCGCGCGATCCATCCACAAACTGTATAACGCCATAGTTCCCAGTGATCATCCAATTGGGATCCTGTTGGCTTAAAGCCTCACTCACACCATCGGGCAGTCCACATATAACCTCAGCCTTGACTGTGCGCAACATGCATATATTGCTGGGCAAAAAGCCGCTCAAGCTGGTCTTCAGTTCTTGAGTGGACTCCCAACAGACGTCGCTGAGCAGCTTGCGATAGTTAAGATCGCCTTTGAAAATGATGAGCCGCGACTGCTGCAAGGAGCTATACAAATCAGGCATGACATCGCGCATTCTAAAAGTCGAAAACGGTATAAGAAAACTCCACATCACTTCTTTTCATATGACTTACCTATGATAGGCATAGGGTCCGGTCCAAAATGGTGAAACATTGGCCAATTCAAATTTGCCCTCATCCAGAAATTGCAAGAACTTCTTTCCTATCAAACTGATGATATAGTCAGCATGTTGACTCAAGTACTGCAGTGTCCATTGGAAATCATGCGCGGTGACATCGGAGACAAACCAGGGATGCGCCTTAACATGAAAGCGCACTTTGTGTGCCAAACCCTTCTCGATTATGTACTCGGCCAGTATGAAATCCGTGAACAGCTCATATCCGGCATTATCTAAAATAAAATCCACTTGCTGTGGCTTGTTCTTCTTCTGCTGCTTGCTCTCCAAGCAGTCCCAGATCTCTGCTATGTGCTGGACGAGTATAAACTCATCTGTGGCGCCCACATCTTCCAGAACCTTTTGATTGAAAAGTCTATTCGTTTCGGGATCACTGGAATTATCATTGCGATTGGCCCAGAGATTGATTTTCAACAAATCGCCGAACATTTCCAGCGATTTGTCTGTGCGTCGCGTGAACTTGGCCAACGAGAGAATATCATCCTGGTAGCTGGTCAAAGCATACTCCTTGGTTTTGCCAAAATAGTCGAATTTCTTGAAAAAAATGCTGTTCTCCACAAAGGAGTAGAGCTTGCGATACATATAGCATTCGGCGTGAAGCCAGCAGCCGCGGTAAAAGGTGGCCTCATCATCGGGCAGATGGCTAAGAAAATTGTTCCATAGATCTTGATCCGGCTCTGTAGGCAATGGAAAACCAAATGTCAATTCGGAACCAACCAATCGAAGCCATGAACTTACCATCTCCCGTAAATTTCTGAAACGGTTTGTCCGTCTGCAACTCGTACTTCAGCCTCGAAATGAGTCCAATGATAATCTTCAGCTCCTCGCGCGCGCTCTGTACAAAATTGGAAGGTGCTAGAGGATTAGGAGGGGGTGGTCATGCCTTTTATGCCCGCTAATGTCTATTACAAACCTCACCGAATTGGACCAGTTCGTTCTTATCCTTGGTCAGGGTGTCAATAACGTTGGTGAGAATTACTGGCAATCGGCTCCGAAGCGTAAAGTAGGCATAACTTCGCTTGTACTGGCCAGACATAAAGGCCTTGTTGGGGGTAGTTCTGTCCACAATGTTGTATTTGGCATCGAAGTCCGTCCTAAAGATTTGGTTCACACCCACCAATTGCTGGACATCGGGCTTAGGTTTGGGCTTTTTGTCTGCCCCTGCACTCTGCTCGGCGGAAGGCTCCATGACCATGCTCTGAAATATTTTGAATTTATTTTCCCAAATTAGTTTAGATTTAGCATTTTAACGAAATGTTGTTTTGCTCTCAGTTGGGGGTTAGAGATGGGTGCGTGTCGTGTTTGCTTGTTCTTGGCTCACGAGTGAGCGCAGAAATCCACGGCGAGGAGGTTAACGATATTCGAAATGTTTGCTAAAATTGATAAAATTCGTCCACAGCAAGACAGAAGCTTAGAAATTGACAATTAGTCCATCAAGCACGGAGCTAGTTTCATTATCAAATTTTTAGGTCATTTGGTAGGTCATTATAGCTACCACACCTGTAAAGGCAGTGAACGAAAGCGGCGAATTGCAGGATACATTACAGCTTAGAAAATTTCGAAAAACACCCCTGATCAAAATAAATCGATCTGATGAGCTGAAACTATTTTAACAACTCGTTGAAGTGAAGTTTTGGGCAGAAGATATTTGCAGATATATGGGTTCCGCCCATCAGTGTACAAATTAAGTGTGAATTATATCAAGTGATCTAGAAATAAAAAAATTTTGTTTGCTTTAAGCTCTTTTTTAAATTGTCAGTGTTTTTAAGGGGGGGATAAGAGTTTCAGCGTAAAAAAGAAACGAGAGCGTAAGTTAAAGTCGGCCCTGCCCGACTTCGAAATACCCGTTACTCAAGGCAATTAGTGTTTAATAACCTCATGCGGCTCAGATAAGTATGCAACGTTTTTTTAACTCTGCCATTTACTATGCGATCTTTATGAAAATTTGTGATATTGATATAGATATAGATATAGATATAGATATAGATATAGATATTGGTCACATAGACTACACTGCAAAATCTGAGAAATTGTGGGAGTAATTCAACATTTTTATACTCTGTACCGTAGGTACATAGAGTATTATAAGTTTGTGCAAAAGTATGTAACATCCAGAAGGAAGCATCTCCGACCCCATAAAGTATATATATTCTTGATCAGCATCAACAGCCGAGTCGATATAGCCATGTCCGTCTGTCCGTCTGTCCGTATGAACGCACAGATCTCAGAGATGGTAAGAGATAGAGGTTTGACGTTTATGGGACATATGCTTCTTCTATCTCTGCAGACAGATCAAGTTTATTTTCAATTTTGGCCACGCCCCCTCCCGCCCCCGCAATTTAGAAAAAACGTCATATCTCCCACAGTTTTGAAGATAGATGGCTTGTTCCTTCTGGACATATTTAGTTATTAGAATAACTTATAGATCCGCCAAAGGAATGAAGAAGATCGGATGAACGGTTTTCGAGTTATGATCAAAAGACAAAATTTCTTGGTACAGAGTATGTTATAGTCGGGCTTGACCGACTTTCTTTCTTGTTTATTACGGAGCGGGAGGGGGCGTGGACAAAATTTGAAAAAAACTTGATCTGCCTGCAGACAATACTAGCTTACATCCAAAATTTGGTTGCTCTAGCTCTTCTAGTCTCTGAGATCTAAGTGTTCATACAGACGGACGGACGGACGGACGGACGGACAGACGGACATGGCTATATCGACTCGGCTGTTGATGCTGATGAAGAATATATACTTTATGATATCGGAGATGCTTCCTTCTGCCTGTTACATACATTTGCACGACTTTAGTATACCCTTTTTACTCTACGAGTAATGGGTATAAATCCACAGTTATTATGAAATTTTTTTAAAAGTATGTAAATTTGCAGAATTTAAGTATACTTTTAAAAATAATCTGTAATTTTTTCATGTGGATTTATTGAAAATCCAGCTAGTGACAGAGCTTGCCCCAGAACATCTGTAAACAAGAAAGAAAGTCGGTCAAGCCCGACTATAACATACTCTGTACCAAGAAAATTTGTCTTTTGATCATAACTCGAAAACCGTTCATCCGATCTTCTTCATTCCTTTGGCGGATCGATAAGTTATCCTAATATCTAAATATGTCCAGAAGGAACAAGCCATCTATCTTCAAAACTGTGAGAGATATGACGTTTTTTTTAAATTGCGGGGGCGGGAGGGGGCATGGCCAAAATTGAAAATAAACTTGATCTGCCTGCAGACATAAGAAGCATATGTCCCATACATGTCAAACCTCTATCTCTTACCATCTCTGAGTTCTGTGCGTTCATACGGATAGACAGACGGACAGACGGACGGACGGACAGACCCATGTCCCATGTCCCATCCATGTCCAATGTATATCGATCAACAATATATATACTTTATGGGGTCGGAGATGCTTTCTTCTGCCTGTTACATACTTTTGCACAAACTTATAATACTCTGTGTACCTACGGTACAGACTATAAAAATATGTTCAGTATATCTCGGTCGGAAATTATCTGACATCAAAATCCATTAAAATTTAGTCAAAGTATCATCAAATCCTCCCCCCAGCGTTTTTTGACTATTTTTTTTTTCAAATGTTTAACAATAATAATTTTAAAAATTTCAATTTTACTAGTTATTTTATTAAGATTGTGGAATGGATGTCTTGTAAAAAATTTAACAACTCCAAAGCTCAACTGGGGGTTGTCACAATGTAATTTTAGCATATTAGAACAAATTTTGTGATTTCACATTTTTGAGAAAGTTTCTTTCTTATTTTATGTTTATTTTTTAAACAGGTTGTTTCCTTTATTCTACATAATTCTTTTGAAAGCAATGATAAAACAAGAAAGAAAGTCGTGTTTAATCTTTGCCAACAGGGATAAGAAAGTAAAATAGTCAATTTAAGTCCAATTTTACTCTAAAAGCAAAGAGTAGTTTTGTTTTAGTTAAAAGAAAGTATCTTTAAAAACAGATTTTATTAAATATGCTATGGACTATCCGAAAGTTTTTCGAAGCTGTATAAAATTAATATATTTTCTTTATAATTTGTTTTGACTTTAATGTTTTTAACAGGGCTGCAAACATGTTTTTAACCGAACTCGTACGAATCCGGAATAATGACTTTAAGTTTACTGTGAAAAAATCCAAAAATTTAAAAACAAAATAGATTTTCTCGGTAAAACCAATTGTCAAAATTATAATACATTTTTCAGATATGTGTTGGTTAAAACAATGCTTCTGATAAGATAATACCCCAAATACTAAACCATAAATGTAAAGGTAATACGAATCAAAAGCTGGTAGTGCCTTAACAACTTATAGACTGAAGCTGACTTAACTACCTAATGGAGACCGTTGGCAAACAAACCAAATAGTAATTATCAGGGTTCCTAACCTAACTAATTTTTCGGATTTCCGGCTCGCTGGTTCGAACCATAATTTCCCAATGGTTAAGGTTCGAAAATGGCAGGTTCGAAGTTTTTGGGCGAAGGTTTTGGTTCGAACCTTCGACCAGCCCATGCTTCACACAATATTAATATAAAAAGCAATACATTTTTTAGTTACTAAATATATCTTTACTTTAGTAGTTAGTAGAAGTACTTAAATCGTCTGGTAATCGACTCGATTTTGGGTCGGAAACAGTTTGTAGATCACTTGGGAATATTAATACATAATATAATTTTCTCATGTTAAGCTCTTGCTTTTGTGAACCATTAAGAATTGGAGTCGAGGATCTTAAAAAACAGTAGCTATTATGGGTGGGGATTTTATAAGTAGTACTAAATTTTATTTTAAGTTTTTTATTACACTTTCCTGCACATTTTCGATGAACGGAACCGAAATATTAGGTTCGGAACAAGTTCGAGTTCAGCTTTTATTTCTAAATAGGTTCGGTTTAACGTTTGGTTCACAGTAAAATAGAAGGCGGAATTCCGGGTTCGAACCGGTTTGCAGCCCTTGCAAATATCCAAGGAGACTATCCAGCAGGACATACGAAGCTGTCTCGGAAGATAAATTACTAAATAATACTCTGCTCTCTTAAAGCTCATCTTATTGCTCTTATGGTGTAGTGGGATGAAAAAAGAGTTATAAGAGGGTTCCAGCGAAATTAATCTTCATAAGAAATACAAGATAGCTTTTATAGCAGCCGGAGTACAAAATATTTCGACTTTGCAATTCAATATTTAGCGGAATCAGTTTACGATTCTAGGTGTGCCGTTTTCGCTCCGTTTGTAGCACACATACAATAATCTTTACAAATTAATATTTATTTTCAAGAATAATACAATCTTAAAGGCTACAGTGAGTCCTTTTCTCTGTGTTTATTGTACTTTGCGTTTTCTGTGGGACATCTTCTCAGAGGTGGTTGAATTGAATCCACTCCATTTCCAGCTTATTTCCAGTGCATACGTGTAATAACTCACGAAAAAGTAGAGTACACCGATGGCAGAGTACACCGAGGTCAAGAGTAGAGGCAGAAATGGAAAACGCTGTTGCAGACCCAACAATTGGCTCAGCAGATGCTCATAGAGGGGAATGCCGACGAAGCCTAAAAAGTAGGTCCACTCGAGCCAATGGAAGTTCTTGAAGTTGGTATAAATGCGACGCACTTGTCCATAGGCCATAGCCATGTAGGCCAAATACAGGCTATAGCGCAGCACCAACAGCTCCACATCAAAGAGCAGCGGGAAGAGGGAGAAATATCCAGCAATGCCCAGTATGAAGGCATATCTGGCATCCTGGGCTTCGAGCAGGGTAAGCAAACACAAGGGTATTAAACACATGAGTATGGCCTTTTCATGGACATGCCAACCGAACATAAAGGAGGAGCAGGCACATAGAACCACAGCACGTAGGAACACTAGCTGAGCTTGCTTTTGGGATGGTGTTTGGAACAGTTTCCATAAAATGGGCAGCATGAAGCACAAGGTCAAGGCAAAAGTCACCGGGGGTGTAATGGAGGGCAGCACCACATGTTTAACCTCTTGCACCAGACCCGAACTCGTGGATGCTCCTGTCGCCGTCGAGCGTCGCAAGATAGTAGCGGCCACCTTGTCCGCCGTGTTGTACAGAGCCCAGAGATTGGGGGCCCAATAGGCATGGGTTAAGCCTCGCTTGAAGGGAAACAAACGCCCCAAGAGCTGAGGAATTTGCTGCCAGAAGGGTCCCAGCGACCATGCAAATGGAGTGAGACCCACTAGTAGAAGCTTCACAAAAGCTTTCAACTGGGCGCCCACACCAGCTGCCTTCTCCAGGCAATAGAATCTCAGAAGGTAGACACCAAAAGCCGGAGCCATGTACAGAAAAATGTGCTTAAAATTTAAGAGGACAGCAAAGGTGAAAGCGCTCCACAGGAATCGTTGACGGAACAAGGCGCTCATGCTCAACAGCAGAATCCCAAAGAGAAATCCATTGTATTGGAAGTGTATGTGATCCACAAATATGAGACCCACATTAAGGAGCAGGAGCAGAGAGCCGGCCAAATGGCGCTGACTGCCACGAATCACGCCCAGAGCGCTGAGGCAGCTTCGCACGCCCAACACATAGACCAAGTCCATGACTATCACCGAAATCCGCTGGAAACGCACAGTGCCGGGCGAGGCATAGTTAAGATTCTCCACCCGCAACATGCCGGGATCCACATACTGAGCCACCTGTGAGAGCAGCCATTCGAAATGGGCGAAGAAGGGCGGGTAGTCCAGTGTCCATTCGCTGGTTGCTTCCACGTACCAGCGATTCAAAGGTAAACTATGGGTGATGGCCAGCCAGTTGCGATGCACCTCGAAGTCAGTGGAGTAGTAGGCGGGAATCAGCAGCAGCTTGAGTGCTGTGCTTATGCCCACCAAAAGCCAAAAGCAATCCTTCATCCTATTGGGCTGCCGGCGCCACGCATTTGGAGCGGAACTGTTTGCTGATAATTTGCGTGTCACGATTCCATCTTTAGTCTACAGGTATATCGATAGTCTTATCGATAGCAGCAATAACGGTTTTGTGTTCACATGGGCAAGAGCGTGTTTACACTGTCCTGAATTTGGATGTGACGAAATGTCCCATATATTTTTAAGGTGTGGGTAAACTAAACTACTAAATATATAATTAAGTTCTTAGTCAGTAGTCTCCATTTTGAGTACGAATTTCTCCATGATGACGTTTAACCGCTTGCGTTCTTTGAGTTGCTGTTGCATTAGGTCCGAGATCTGTGTGCCCAGGGCAAGCAACGCCTCTGTGTTGGCCTCTGTGCGTTGGGCATTGAGTCGTGTCTGACGATTCAAATCACGCAGCTCTTTAGCTATGTCCATTAGGACCGGAGCAGAGCTTTCATTTGTCGCGCTGAATTCAAGTTCATGATCCAATTTCCGTTTCTTGCCCACTGTGGAAGTGTGGCTAGTGGTGCTCATATGCTGTTCGGCCTTAATATAGGAGCCACCTGCCGACATATCTTCCTCTTCTTCCTCCCCATCCTCGTCCTGCTCGTATTCTGTTGAAAAGGAATTTTGATGAGCTGCAATAAAACATAGTCTTGAGAAGCACCCACCTTGATCGGAGACGACTTCGTCGCGATCCATTTTTAAGTGTTGCAAGCGCAAGCTGTTGGACATTTCGGCAGTTCGCCTGTTGGCGCGAGGTTCCACAGCCATGTCATACAGATCACATATGGTGGCCACCGCATCCTCGAGTGGAGTCAAAGTGTCCTGATAGAGTGCACTTTTGCCACTGGCACTCGGATCATCATCCACACGATTCGTTGAGATCTTTTTGCGTATGCAAGTCTTCCAATCTTTCCAGACCTGCCCACCAAAGGGTATTATTTCAATGTTTGTGCAAATGATTCGTGTATATTCACCCTCTTCCACTCAGCTGCTTCCTTGACAGGAGGACCCACACTGTTCAGTTCCTTGGACAAACGCTTCCAAGCCGCCTCCGAGGCCAATTTATCTCCCTTGTAGTAATTTTTGGCTATGATCGGATGCCGTTCCATGAACGCCACAAAGATGGCATCTTGTTGTGCAGTCCTATGCTTGCCCCTGGCAGAATAATGAAGAATTTAATTAAAATAAACAAGTCTTGCGCCATTTTTGGGTTAAATAAATTTGATTTGTTTACATTTTGTTCGTTTTCAGCAGTGTGACCACCCGCGGTTTGCACTAAAATACCGCAAACAATGTTAGAGCTGAGCAACTGCGTAGATAGTCACAGTGACTTGAGGGAGTGACAATGGAGGAATATAGCACGACTAAACCATAACTGCGAATATATATTAAAATGTGTTGTTTCAGTGGCTTTTAACGCATTTATTTTTGTGTCGACACCAGCAGATGGTGATTTGGAAATATGTTGGAACATACCTTTTTCGATCTATGAGTGATGAGTGCAGCCATTTAATGGAAGATGGACAAATGAAATAAATTCTACAAGTAAAGCTGCTGTCGTTTTCATAGTTAAAGGACAATATAATAACAAGTTTACACTGGACCCACTGCCATATGTGCATTATGAGAATATAAATTTAGACCTATTCGTAGAACACTGGCTGC
The DNA here is from genome assembly GCA_035044985.1 of Lordiphosa fenestrarum. Taxonomy (NCBI): domain Eukaryota; kingdom Metazoa; phylum Arthropoda; class Insecta; order Diptera; family Drosophilidae; genus Lordiphosa; species Lordiphosa fenestrarum. The sequence goes on from JAWNNO010003636.1 coordinate 21,063, forward strand.
AGTCACGGGACAAGGCTCACCTCTAGAATTCATTATCGATAAGTTCCGCACTGGCATCGCTAATGGTTTCTCAAATAGGCGCCCTTTTCATTCAAAACAACCAATTTACACTTTTCTACGCTCAATTCTAGTTAAATAAAAAGAACTCAAGATGTCTTTTAACTCCCTGGAGCAGCAGATGCGTAGATTGGGTGAAAAGGGACAAAGAATCCAGCTGGAAGAACTGATCAGCAAAACATCAACTCGTCAGGTAAGCGAAGCGAAACTTTAACCCTTGTGTTTAAGATTAGCTGGACCCGTTTCTGATTTCCCAACAAATTTAAGTTCCCACAATTGCTAACAGGTATGTTTTCTTAAATTCCAGTTAATAGACACGCTGACCGCCAAGCTATCTCGCAATGATTGCATCAATTTCTGGAACAACCTGCTCCTGGGCTGCGACACCGATAGCCAGGAGTCTCGGGAGAAACGTTTTGCGTGCGTACGCTGTTTCCTAGACGGATTGCGTAATGTGGAGTTGAGCTATAAACAAACCTTCGATTTGATAGCACGACTCTGCCAGGACTTGACCAGCTTTTCGCCTGATGAGCTGACATGGATCATTGAGCATTGTATGGATGGTCTACGTCTGGGCGATGCCAAGTGTGTGGGCTGGAAGGATTTGTTACCGGAGGCGCTGAATGTGCTCTCGGCCACTCCGCGTTTCTTGGTCAATGACGTGGCCATGGAAGGACGTGATTATAGAAATACTACAATAAAAAACCTAAGCACCATGCGTTGGCCTGCCACAATACTGACGCCCATAGCGGACATGTTTAAGTGAGCAATTACCAAGCAACCAAATAACCAATTTTAAACCAAAATTTTTGTATATCCCCACAGAACCATGAATCTGAATAATGCAGAGATTTTGATAGTCCTGAATAAATTTGCTGGAGCTTTGCAGGAACTATCACCTATGGAGCTGCCTGCTTTGTGTTTCCAGCTCTTTTCTATGTGCCAAACTGCCTCACAACTGATCATTCCACTGCTGGCTCTGGAGAAGTACTTTCATCGAAATTATTACAAGCGTTTATTTTCGGACATGTGCAGCAATTCCACTGATTTGGATAGTATTGGTTTGTGGAATCTCCCCCCATAAGTATGAAAACATTATAATTGTTGAATTTTGTATGGCAGATGCGTACTCCGACAAAGAGCTGCGTGAGGCCGAGGAGACTATACTACATCATTTGAACTATTGCACCATGTATAAACTAACCGAAAAGCATCTGGTAATAATGTTCAGGGTATGTTTCTTTTGAACTTTACTATATCCCTAGAAGGCAGGGAATAACACAGCAGCCGGAACTGTTAAACTGTCTTTGATCTTGATCTTAACTTCCTTTCTTTTCTTTTTTACAGAACTTTCTCTATTTGCCCGATGTGATTCTAACCCCGTTTATGCTTAGTGCCATCATTTCCATGACCACCGTGAATCGTGATCCAGATTCAGCACCCGTCTCCCGTTCCTATCTTTTGCCCTTCCTACGTAATGTAATCAAGCATAACGAAGAGGAACGTCAGTTGGCTGAGTATTCGGTGTGGTGTCGTGATGCTTTGCAGCGTAAGCAGGTGGATTTACAGCAGGTATTTAGCGTGCTCTTGGATCAAAATAAAGAGGGCAAAGATGTGATAACACCAGGACTCACCCATTTGGCGTTTGTGCTGCTCAAATCGCAACAGTCGCCGCAGATGCATACATTGGCCATTACATTCTTAACCAAATTTATACGAAAACGTTATCAATTTGGTCAGGGATTGATTAAACGTATAGCTGACTGGATGATAGTTTATCAGGATCAAAATCAGTTTTCAGGTGGGTTTCATTCTAAAATTTTATAATTTAAATTTTGAACGAATTCGACCGCAGAATGTCTAACCATGTTGAGTGTGGCTGATACTTATACCGTTTCGGAAAGTCTGAAATCCATTCAAACTGTTATGGAGCACATGCTTTGGGTAATTACTCTTAAGTAAAATCCTTCCAATTAACAATAACAAAATCCTTTTATAAACTCAGCTGCCCGGAGAGCAGGCTATGCGCATGATGAACTTTATACTGCCTCTGCTTAAGATATCAAACCGAGTTCGTGATGCCTTGATTGAAGTCCTCTGCAAGGCCATGGGTTCCAGGTGAGTCTTAATTAATTAACTGTGATTTCAAATTATCAAAATATTTTATGCTTCTCAGTGATGTACAAAAACGTCGCATGGCCATCTATGGTTTCTGTATGATCCTTAAGCAGCTGAACAACAGCAACTCGTTACGTCAGTCCTCGAATGCCACCAGTTTTTGTACTCAGCACAGCATTTCGGGCTACTCAATGATGACGCAAACCACTTTGGGCAGTCGTAGCAATCCCCAACGTAATTTCGATATGTTGACATTGGAAATTATTGGCATATTGCGTAATTGCTTGCAGCAACAGTTGGACATACGACGAACGCTCTATGAGAGTAAGTAGCATTCGAATAGAAGTTCATGAGATATATTCTTAATTGGTGGGCTGGGCTGGAGGAATTGACTTAGAGACCCAACTTCAAAGACAGCTCTATTTTGAGTGCATTCATAGAGAATTGGCATGTAAACAGAACTATGAAATATGTAATCAAACTAATAGTCCACATAGGGAAACACGGTGATTAGAGAGAAAAGGACATAGTCAAAAAAGAGCTCCGGGGGCGAAAATGACAGCGAACAGCTGAATAATTTCAGAGTACAAAATTGACGACGCAGCAGGCTAAATCTCTATCAGGAACTACCAGGGACCAATATAATTATTATTTTAAACATTTTTGATGAAAATTAAGAATATTAATACTAAAAAATATTTGAGATAATTTATTATTGCATTAAGACCTGCATCCAGCACTGCGGAAAATTGTGGCCAGGAATTTGATATTTATTTTGAGTAGAGCGCAGAGCGTTCTCTGTCTCTCTCTCTGTTCTCTCTCTCCAAGCGATCTTACAGTTATTCGCTAGCAAGCATATATAACGTTAATGAATTTAATAACTTTGAACACACTAACATATAACTTATCTTCTTAATTTATTTGTGCAGCAACACTTTCCCCAAACACTTTTCACAGAAATATTGTCAAAATGTTTTTTCTCTGTGATTTGCCAAAGACATGGTCTTGCCTGCTACTGCATGTATGAAAGCAATCTTCTTCTCACAGTTTTTGCCTTCATTTATTTTAATAAACACTTCCAAAATAATTGTCAACAATATATTCTTGAGCTGTGTCTCAGCTGTTTTTCGATCCATACACGCCTTCGAAACGCCGCTATCGATACGCCGCTATCTATACAAAGTGTGGAATTCGTTCTTGTTGCTGGATACACAACATGATGCAACAATACAAGGTGGGGCGTTATGAGTGTGATGAGTACTTTTGCCAAAAGCTTACGCTACAAAAGTACGCGCAGCACTGAACGTGAAGGTACTTTGCAGAGAACTCACACTGATGCCACCTTACCTCTCTTGTTGTATCATGATACACAATAAACGAAAAGGTAAACTAAAAATTCCTGGCACAGTTTTTATACCCTTGCAGAGGGTATATTGAAATTGTCCAGATGTTTGTAACGCATATGAGGAAGCATCTCCGACCATATAAAGTATATATATTCTTGATCAGCATGACAAGCTGGGTTGATAAAGCCTTGTCCGTCTGTTTCTATGCTATCTCCTCCGTCAGTTTGAAAGCTTTTGCGACCAAACTTTGCACGAAGTCTTGTAGTTCAAATTAGCTGTACAAGTATCGAAATCAGCCGGATCGGATGACTATAGCATATAGCTGCCATAGCTGCCTTGGTCGAAAAACTAGTTTTAGTGAGATAAAGTTTTTGTTTTCAAAGCAAACGACTCCATATTTTGTATTTCTTAGTTTGCTATGTTTTCCCATGATTCCACCAAATTTGATCTCAATCAGACATCTATATAGTATGGCTGGCATTGAAATATAGAGTCAGGAAAGAAGTCTTTGTGAGACAAACTTGTTTGTTTTCAGTGGAAATATCATCCAAATTAGTTAGAAAAACGTGCTGCAAGGGTATAAAACCTTCGGATTAGCCAAAGTTAACTTCCTCTATTTTTATACTCTGTACTGTAGGTACACAGAGTATTATAAGTTTGTGCAAAAGTGTGTAACAGGCAGAAGGAAGCATCTCCGACCCTATAGTGTATATATATTCTTGATCAGCATCAACAGCCGAGTCGATATAGCCATGTCCGATTGTCCGTCCGTCCGTCTGTCTGTCTGTCTGTCTGTCCGTATGAACGCACAGATCTCAGAGATGGTAAGAGATAGAGGTTTGACATGTATGGAACATATGCTTCTTATGTCTGCAGGCAGATCAAGTTTATTTTCAATTTTGGCCACGCCCCCTCCCGCCCCCGCAATTTTTAAAAACGCCATATATCCCACAGTTTTGTAGATAGATGGCTTGTTCCTTCTGGACATATTTAGTTATTAGGATAACTTATCGATCCGCCAAAGGAATGAAGAAGATCGGATGAACGGTTTTCGAGTTATGATCAAAAGACTCTTCTTGGTACAGAGTATGTTATAGTCGGGCTTGACCGACTTTCTTTCTTGTTATACTCTGTACCGTAGGTACATAGAGTATTATAAGTTTGTGCAAAAGTATGTAACATCCAGAAGGAAGCATCTCCGACCCCATAAAGTATATATATTCTTGATCAGCATCAACAGCCGAGTCGATATAGCCATGTCCGTCTGTCCGTCTGTCCGTCCGTCCGCCTGTCCGTCCGTCTGTCTGTCCGTATGAACGCACAGATCTCAGAGATGGTAATGGATAGAGGTTTGACATGTATGGGACATATGCTTCTTATGTCTGCAGGCAGATCAAGTTTATTTTCAATTTTGGCCACGCCCCCTCCCGCCCCCGCAATATGGAAAAAACGTCATATCTCCCACAGTTTTGAAGATAGATGGCTTGTTCCTTCTGGACATATTTAGTTATTAGGATAACTTATCGATCCGCCAAAGAAATGAAGAAGATCGAATGAACGGTTTTTGAGTTATGATCAAAAGACAAATTTTCTTGGTACAGAGTATGTTATAGTCGGGCTTGACCGACTTTCTTTCTTGTTTTTTTTATGAAGTTTGGCAGGAGCTTTTAGTTTCGCGGTGCTGGATACTTGGCTTTTGGCAGGAATTTTTAGTTTCGCGGTGCTGGAGACCCGGCTTTAATTAAAATGCGTCGAAAACGGAGGGAAATTTCAATGTTGACCGGAGACCTACAAGCAGCACCTAATTTTCGATTACACTCGCTCATTTACTCTGCTCGTGCTCGCTGCCTTGTATCGAATATCACGAAATGTTCGCTAACATATTGAGTTAGAAGTAGCAAGGTCTTTGAATTGCACGACTAATAACAGAACAAGCTCACCGTTGAACGAGCTCCAGCAGACTACCCAGCAGCACTCTTAAACACTTGCTTTAAAGTACTCGGCTGGTTGACGGCGAGTATCGACAAGTCCAGGTATAGCAAAGCTGACTGCGCTCTCAGCTCCGTCCATAAAATGTTTAGTGATTTGCAGACTCTTAGGTAGTCTCCGCGCAAGTCGTTTTTCCGCCGTTCGCTCTAGCGCTTACTGTCGCTATCGCGCACTCTTAGCAAGAGTTCAGTCCGCAAAAAAAAGCTTGTTGTCATACCTAAGATTTGTGATTAGGATTGATGAAAAATACAGAAAAACTCAAACTGTCATTTAAAAACCACACGATAACTTACCCCCATACTATTTTTCACTAATAATTCCTTTTTGATAAGTTTGATTCGTTCAAAACAGTTCAGTTCAGACAGCTCGGTAAGCTCAAACAAGCTTACCGAAATTATCAAATAGCTTGTAGGTACTCTTGAGTTAAAGACGGCCAAACTTTTCCAGGACCCACAGACGACCCGACTGACAGATGAACATGGCTACTGCGACTGAGCGCTTGATTGTGACACACACTAATAAATGTAGGCATACATAAAAAAATACTGAATACCCAGTCGGACTTTTCATCATGAACCATGGTACTTTCTGATGCTTACTTTTGATGTGATAAGGCATGCCAAAACCTGAGCCTTCCGCTTCGTTTTGCAATGGAAATCCGAAAAACTCAGGGGTTTCAACCGTTTCCGTTAAGGTGTCATCAGCCTTCGGGGTCTTTACTTTCTTAGTACTCCAGATGTACTTACTTTGTATATCGTAGGTGGGAATACATGAGACGTTCGCTGACAAACCCCTGAGATTTTTATGTTTTCGAATGAAAGTTCAGACTTTTAGCCTTACAAATACTTGAGAAAATAACGTGTGAGTTTTTCGTGCTATATTAAGTACTAATTTCTTGCAAAAAAATCATGTTCTGATTATTTGAGTGAAATTTCATGCCACTAGATGTACCGATTTTTCTCGACACATGATGCAGAGTCCGGCTGGGTAGTCGATGTGTACTTAGAAATACGCGAATACCTTCGTAAGACGGTAACCAAATTCGTATATACAACATCTGTTTTACGGAGAATTAAATGGTCTATTATAATAAAACGTAAAAGAAAATCGTATAGAATGAATTAGTAAATCCAGTGAAGGCCAACGTAGAAATTTAAGAAAAAAAAGTTCAAAATCGTTGAGTTAAATCTTTCAAGCCATTGATGATAACATTTTTGATTTTTTGTGGTCGTTATCAGAGTGTTCTGTCGTCGTATGCGCGAGTCTTTTCAATTTAAATGAGTAAAAAGAGTAGAAAGCGGTTTTAGGAAGAAACCAAGCATACTTGCCCAATACAATATGCACTGGGTCCCGTAAAAAGTATGTTTAGAATTTTTGTTGATTTTAATAAGAAGATGCAATAACTTTCCCACTATTCCTAATGCACTAGTCATAATCAGCTTTTAAGCTTGCATTTAAGTCGATAGGCATTTGCCAAAACGACAAGAATCCTCCTGAACTTCTAAGACAAACGTACCCAAATAATCACCCGGCCTCATTAAGGACCCTAAGGTCTATGTGTGACCCCATCTGGGGTCAGCCGGAACTACCTACCTACGTCGATAGGCAAAGTCAAAGTTTCATCATTGATCTCGCTGCAGACCAGCCATCTGATTTTGTTCGTTTGACCCGGATGAAGTACGACGTCGACTTGCCCTGAGCACCCTTTACCAAGCGCACATAAGCTCTGGGAATTTGGGAGGAATACACTTACCATCTAGACAGCTGCTTTGTGGCTGATAAACTCTCAATTTACTCTGTTATTTTTTAGTTTATGTAACAGATAGCTCTGAGAAATCGTCTCTTAAACTACACAAGAGAGCCCTACATGAGTGGAATCAAAGTGCCCATTAATTCATCTTTAAAAGAAAGGTTTAAGTAAATCTTGTCTGAAAATATTTTGATTCGAGTTAGTCAGACTAGAAATTCGTAGATAGATCAAATCAGTAAGAAAGTCAAGGGGAACTTTGATTCATCTCATGCAGGGCTCTAATACACAAGTAGGTTTAAGATTTTCAAAGATATTTTGTAAACATACATTTCCTTGTACACTTTTTCTTTCAGATCTTCAGCGAGCTGTGGAACTGAATGCCAAACTAGTGCCTCATGTGTTGCAGGTCATTGATTGGCATTTTCGTAGTTTTTTCGATACTCCTCCGGCCGTGGAGGTGGCCGATGATTTGGACACAGTGTTTCGCATTCGTTATGATTTGATGGTTAGCTCTCAGGATGAGTTGCATATGGAAATTCAGTTGAAAGATAATCTGGGGCAGTTAATACAATTTGTGGCCCAATGCTTGGCCATTTTCGAGCGTGCCCCGTCGGGCTATGATGCCCGAGAGATGCAGCGTCTGTTGGCGCTTTGTGTGGAGCGTATGGTGGCCAACCGTTTGCCGCTCGAGGACACTGTAAGTATGGTGGCAGAAGAAATGCCACCCTTGGCTAACCTCTTCAGTTTGATAGTCTCTTCCAGCGACACATTTAAAATGTGCTTTGGTGCAGCAACAACTTAATCTCATCGAGGGCATCATTTCTCACTTGCTGCTCAGCTCTAAGCCAACTAATGAAGCCATCTGCCATATCCTACCGCTGTTTAAGCAGCACTACAAATTGCAAGATAATCAGCAGGCCCTGGCTGGTGCCTCAAAGAAATCACAGAAGCGGGCGCAGAAGCAAATGCTTAACAATGAGAGCAACAATTCCACTGTCTGCAATTTAACTGTGAACGGCGTCCAAGTGAAGAGCATGTGCAGCAGCCAGACCGAGAATATATGGGATTTGGCCATATTGGATCGTCTGCTGCATTTGCTGCACGAGTGGGTGTTTATCTAAGTTTACACCAAGAGATCAAAGCTTAGCTGCTTCCTTCCTTTTGCAGTGACATTGTGCCCTTTGCGGCCGCGGAGAAGACCACACAGCTGCGTTCTCATGAGCCGTTGGTGCGTTACGTACTTGAAATAAGTGCTCAAAAAGTGGAGCATATACGTCAAGAGCCGGACTACAAGCAACTGTCGTACAGCAAACGTACCTTGAAACAGTTAATGGACATCACCAAGATTATCTATGAGCGTTGTATACGACGTTTGGCAGAATTGTGGAGAGATTTTGACATGCAAACAGCTGCTCTGGCGGCAAAATGTTTTCTGGAATGCTTGCGTACGGCTCAGGCCACTTTTGAGAAGCGGTTCAAGGAGTTTGTCAAGGGATTTGGTAAGTTTAAAATAAGGCAATGAAATGAAACAAATTCTAACCTTTAAACGCAGATATGGCCTCACTTAGCAAAAGTAAAGAGGTCATCTATATTGTGCAAGATGTGCTAGATGAGTTTATGACAGAAGATGCCAGTGATGGGGCCAATGCCCTAAGCAAAGATTCTCATGGAGCCAAAGTGCCCATTTATCTGCTGGAATCCCTAGAGATTCTCTATGATCACATTGACTACGGCGATCGAGCGGCTACGGAGTCTTACTCATGGCTTCTAAGCTTTTGTCGTCGCTACGAGCTGCCCAATTCGGACTTGGGTCTAGTACATCGTTTGCTGTTTCGACAACGTCAAAAAACCCATTCTGGGGCATTTTTTGATGGCGTGGTCCGTCAACTGGGAGTGGTATTGGGTGCGCTTAACGATGACAATGATGATGATTCCAATAAGGATAATTCGGATATGACTCTCAAATCCATTAGCACAATCACCGCCGAGAGCTGTCTGCAGTATTTGTATGCCGCTGTACAAAAGCAACTGGAAGATGTGGACTATTTTGTGGTGAAGGCCAACAATTTGAATTACAAATGTCAATTGGTATCCGAATCGGATCAGATCTATTGGCGTGGCAATCTGGATGCCTTGGATCGTTCCATTTGTACACAGATTATACACATTTCGCGCACGCTCTTGGCTCTGACTAATGTCTGCATACCCATGGGTGCGTGCATGGATGGACTTTTGAAATTGTTGATACAACATTATACCTGCCTCAAGAATCTGGCCAGGCACTATCTTTCCTGGTGTACAGGCGATGCCAGCATTAGCAACATCAAAAGTACCAAGTAAGTGAATCGAACTAAGGTCTGCAGATTTACTTTGGCAGTTGAAGTATTTGTCAAATCAATTATCCTTTCGCATATGACAATGACAAACAAAATCAAAAATAATCCGGCCCCAGATGAATTTACCAGAGATCGTATCGACTATAAATTTAAAAATACAAATTACGATTTAAGCATTATTGATTGATTTTTTTGGCTGCAGGCAATAAGGCCCCAATGAAATAAGGCCCCAAATTTTGGGTGTTATTTCATAATGAAATAACTCCCCAATTTGAAATATGAAATAAGGCCCCACTGAGATGAAATAAGGCCCTAAAAAAATGAAATAAGGCCCCAGATTTCATATAAAATAATACCCCAATTTCAAAAATGAAACAACACCCCAATTTGTCAGTTGTTTTTATACCCTTGCAAAGGGTATTATAATTTTGCCCAGAAGTTTGCAACGCATAGAAATATTCATTTCCGACCCCATAAACTATATATATTCTTGATCAGGGTGACGAGCTGAGTCGATTGAGCTTTGTCCGTCCGTCTGTCCGTATGTCTGTCTGTCTGTCTGTTTCTCTCAGTTTTAAAGCTATCGAGCTGAAATTTTGCACAGAGTCTTCTTTTTGCTGCACACTACTAATATGTCGGAACCGACCGAACCGACTCCCATAGCAACAATCGGTCGGAAAACTAGTTTTAGTGAGAAAAACTTTTTTATTTTCAATGGAAACGTCTCGAAACTTTGTAATCGTAGGATTTCTATGCTTTTTTTATGATCCTACCAAGTTTTATTAAAATGGGACAACTATATGGTATAGCTGCCATACAAAAGATAGTTCTGAAAAACAGTCTTAGTTAGAAAAACTTTTTTGTTTTTAATGGTAGCATCCTGCAATTTTGTATTTCTTTGTTTCGCATGCTTTTACATAATTCTACAATTTTTTGTCCAAATCGGATGACTATATCATATAGCTCCCATACGAACGACCGGTCGGAATATGGGAAAAAGAGTATTGTTTGAAAATATTTAAGCGAGCACTTGCAAGGGTATAAAAACTTCGGCACAGACGAAGTTAGCTTAGCTTTCTCGTTTTTTTTTTGTTCATTTAATTGTTTTTTTTTTTCAATATTTTCATATAAGAAGTTCGAAATAAATTTACAATCTTGATATAAGTATTTTTAATTAAACAAAGACTGGCATGGAACTTTCAACAAGTTTTCTGCAACAAGGGCAGATTGCACCCTGCACAAATTTTTAAATGTTTGCATGGCAAAAATAAAATATTTGGAACCGAGTCCATACAAACAATGCAATTACGATCGTCAGTTTCTGGTAGAGAATTATAAACAGATTCTTCTTCATCTGAATTTTCGTCAGCGGAATATCCTCATCTTCTTCATCAAAAATGTTCTCTTTTGGCACCATGTAAAATAAGATTTGTAAATATTTATACCCGTTACTCGTAGAGCAAAAAGGGTATACTAAAGTCGTGCAAATGTATGTAACAGGCAGAAGGAAGCATCTTCGATATAATAAAGTATATATATTCTTCATCAGCATCAACAGCCGAGTCGATATAGCCATGTCCGTCTGTCCGTCCGTCCGTCCGTCCGTCTGTCTGTATGAACACCTAGATCTCAGAGACTAGAAGAGCTAGAGCAACCAAATTTTATACGTAAGCTAGTATTGTCTGTAGGCAGATCAAGTTTGTTTCAAATTTCGGCCACGCCCCCTCCCGCCCCCGCAATAAAAAATATTGAATAACTCCCAGAATTTAAGATATCGAGATCAGATTTTGCAGTGTAGTTTATGTGGCCAATATCTACAATCTCACAAATTTTCAAAAGGATCGGATAATAAATGGCCGAGTTAAAAATGATGTTGCATACTTATCCGAGCTGAGCTGAGTAACGGGTATTTCGAAGTCGGGCAGGGCCGACTTTAACTTACGCTCTCGTTTTATTTTAAATTTGCATTTCTATTTTGTAAAAACCTTTTCTTCATTTTATTTATACAAAAAGCATGTTTTTCGTTTCGAAAATACATGATCAGCATGACGAGCTGAGTCGATATAGCCATGTCCGTCTGTGCGACTGACCGTCTGTCCGTCTGCAGTCTGTCAGTCTGTTTCTATGCTATCTCCTCCGTCAATTGTAAAGCTATCGCGACCAAACTTTGCAAGAAGTCTTCTGGTACAAATACGCTGCACATTTGTCGGAACCGGTCGGATCGGATGACTATAACATATAGCTGTGATATAGCAACGATCGGTCGAAAAACTAGTTCTTGTGAGAAAAACTTTTTTGTTTTCAATGCAAACGTCTCCAAACCGTATTTACTAGTTTTTAATGTTTCTTCATAATTCTGCAAAATTTGGTCGAAATCGGACATCTGTATGGTATAGCTGTCATACAAAAGTAGAGGCAGAAAAGTAGTCTTATTGGGAACAACTTGTGTGCTTTCAGTGGACATGTCCTTCAAATTAATTAAAAACGTGCGGCAAGGGTATACAAACTTCGGCCTAGACAAAATTAACTTTCCTCTATTTTTATACTCTGTACCGTAGGTACATAGAGTATTATAAGTTTGTGCAATAGTATGTAACATCTAGAAGGACCCCATAAAGTATATATATTCTTGGTCGATATAGCCATGTCCGTCTGTCTGTCCGTATGAACGCACAGATCTCAGAGATGGTAAGAGATAGAGGTTTGACATGTATGGGACATATGCTTCTTATGTCTGCAGGCAGATCAAGTTTATTTTCAATTTTGGCCACGCCCCCTCCAGCCCCCGCAATTTAGAAAAAACGTCATATCTCCCACAGTTTTGAAGATAGATGGCTTGTTCCTTCTGGACATATTTATTTATTAAGATAACTTATCGATCCGCTACAGAAATGAAGAAGATCGGATGAACGGTTTTCGAGTTATGATCAAAAGACAAATTTTCTTGGTACAGAGTATGTTATAGTCGGGCTTGACCGACTTTCTTTCTTGTTTTAATTTTAAAAACTAACATTTAAAATAATTCTCAATTCCAATTCTTTAAATGAAAATTGCAAACAGTTCTGAATTTCAATTCTTAAAACAAAATTTGGAAAATAAAGAAAGTCAGAGCACTCTAAAATTTTGCTGTCAAATCAAAAATAAGGCCCCTAACAAGACAGCAGTTGTGGGGAATTCGTCCCCTTGTAAGTAAATTCACCTTGAACCGGTCTGTTAGATTTCCTGTTGATAAATGTTAAAGTTTAATTAATAATTTTCAAAATTGAGTTAACTGCCAAAGCAAATCTGTCTGTCTAAAAAATTATTTAACGTAATTTCTCTCACCATCCAGATTCGAGCTTTTGTTGCGAGAGGTTGGAAAACAGCTGCCGGCTAACTTCTATGAGTTAATTACCTATGTGGAGGCCAACACTCTGGATGAGGAAGTACAACAGCAGGCCAAAAAACGTAAGGTACAGGCGGAACGGGCCAAGGTGCTGCGTGAGACACGCCTCATACCGAGAGTAATAATGGTCATCGAGGACTTCAACAAGCACATCATGCTGTTGTCCAAAAAGACCAAGACGTTCAATCGTTTAACCGACTATCTGCATTTGGGCACCATGAGAGATTTTGATATAAAATCAACAGATCTAAAGGCGGCTATAGAACGTAGTCTATCGGAGACCTATGACGCTGAGATTGAGGTGGATGATAGTAATTTGGAAGCAGCTGAAGAGGAAGAGGAGGAGGAGGAGGAGGAGCAGCAGCAGCAGCCGCCGCCGAAAAAGACAACTCGTAGGCGTGTAATGAGCAGCGATGCCGAAGAATCCCAGCCCAAGCGTAAACGTGCTGCTAAGGAGAATAAACCCGCTCCAAAGAAACCCCTGAGGAAGCAAAAAGAACAGACAGAACTGGAGAATGAAAAGCCTAAGTCAAAACGAGGCCGTAAGGAGAAAAAACCAGCGCAAGAGAAACCTTTAAGCGAGGAGGATGAGCAGCAGCTGAGCAGTGCTGAAGAAGTGCTGAAAGTAGAGCTTGAAGAGGAACCTCCAGCCACCAGCACTCGGAGAAGACAAGGTCGCAGCGGTGCCACCGAGACAGCTCTTCCCAAACGCCGACTAGGCTTACAGCGCTCGAGCAAAAAGTAAAAGCCCCCTCAAGTATTCATGTACATAGATGATATAAATCTAATAAAACAAATTCTGGGGCAAGGTATTTGTGTGTTCCGCCATTCATCCTCGGCAGAATCCATTTAAGTTTTCAACTTGTGTTTTTATGTACTTTTTTTTTGATGTGCGGCACGCAATAGAGCAGGATCTCGACCTCGACCCATCATTTTATTGCACTTGAAAACTTAATTAGGCCAAAATGGCGGTGTGAACGCCTATTTGTTGGATACGCGGCGGCGCCTGCTGTGCGAGATTTTTATTACATGCATCAAATGTAATTTGTTATAAATTTGATGTGTTTCTATCTTCTTCAAAATGGCATAAATAAAAGAAAAGTTTCCGGCGGTCAGCGAATGAGGCGAGAGTCCATCATTTAAATGCGTGTCAGGTTTTTATGACCAGGTAACTTTTGAGTTTAGATTTAGATTGGAGCCTGTTCCTGGGGTGGATGATATTTCGGCATTAGCTCTTATGCGACTAGTTATCCCCTGCTCGGCATTGGGTGTCAAGGGTCAGCTTGCTTCACTGCAGCGAGGGGGTTGATTCTGCGGTGGTCGCTCTTGCAATTATTGTCCTACTTCACTTGAGCGGAAAGTTGTCAAAAAAATGTTTCAGCAATTGACTTGCTTTTGATTTCTTTCATTTAGCTGAATAGATGAATAGATGCATTTCATTGTCATGGAATGAATAGCCCAAAGGGAGTGCAGTCATCAGCCTCATCATTAATTGATAGTAAATTTAAACAATGTCAATCTCATTCACCACCTTTCAGTTTTGCTTTTAATGTTCACTTTTTTTTAATTTAACGTTTAATGAACTCTCCAGCAGAGCTCATCGCTTTGTGAGTAATATTCAAAATTGCTTCAACGCGAATATCATTCTATCTGAGAGTTTTGCATTAAGAAAAGTCAAAGTTTAGAGTTGGGCACACACCTTCCGGGTTATTAAATGCTGCGAGGTTACTATTTCTGTAAGCAGAACTTCTTATTTTGATCCAGGGGGTTCCGGGGGGTTTTCAAAACGAACCTTTTCATGACAATGGTTTCCATATGACTCATCAGTTTTTTCAACACAAAAGACGGAATCAATATTGAAAAATTAGGTTTTTTAAATGCTTCGAGGATTGGAAGACATATGGGCAAAGGTTTTTCTTAATTATTTTTTATTTTAGATGCCACTAAAAAATGGGTTTATGGTATGTGAAGTGCTGCCAATTGCCGTTGTCTGTGCTGCCCAGCTGAATTGCTTGTAAATATCATCCTGAAGAGTTGAGCCGAGTCGTTTGACTGTAGCAAATAGCTGTCATAGGAAGAAACCGCCCGAAAACTAGAGCCTTAAAGCTTTCGTAGTTGAGTTTTAACTTTAACTCAAATATGTTTCGATCTAATATCCTTGTTCTACCGAAACATTCCAGAGGTTATTCCATTGATTATCTAATTGACCACATTCTTTCTGTGTATTTTCACATAAAAGATCCCCCTTCATTGAAAACTGACTACGCTCATGGGCAGTGCTTAGCGAAGGTAGGCACAAAATGTGCTTCTTTGTTAAATCAAATTTTTTATGAATGCAACTCGAATTGATAACCATGAGAGATTCTCATATCAATACTTGTTCCATAATTGATTTGGATCGTAATCGGCTTGGAAACATCGAGTCGAACACAGGAAATTTCAATATATAAATTGATGCTGAACATGTGAAAAATATTTCCAGTCACTTAATATGCTTTGTAGTCGAGGTTGTTAAAAACAGAGCATTTCCAAGCATTTGTTTTGTTGATTATTGAATTTTTCTGCCGACTGTTAGACTCAACCGCCTAAAACCGACCATATAATAAAAAGTCGCTGGGCAGTAGGCCAATCTTTTTCATGTCCACAGTTTTTGTTGAACCCAACCGAAGATCTAGGTTGGAAACAGGTTCAGCTTTTACTTTTTAAGTTGATCGGTTCACAGTAAATTTGAAGTCAGAATTAAGGTTTCGAACCGGTTCGGCTTAAAAAAGGGTATAAAGTCTTGAAATGGAACAAAAATCCAGTCGATAGTACTTCAGTAAAATTGATATATGTGCAACTTTTAAAATGATACGAAGAATGTGTTGGCGGAATTTCGATGATTCAAAATAAATATTATTGAAGAATTTAAATGAAGCAAAAGTCAAATTAAAATTTTTGGATTCTTAAATTTATTATGTACACCCGTCAAGGAATCATTTATGATGCATGTTGTTAAGGACCTTATCGGCGTCACTTCTCATGTGCATACATATACTCCGTCTGTCCTTCTGTCTGTCTGTCTGTTTCTACGCAAACTAGTCTCTCAGTTTTAAAGCTATCGAGCTGAAATTTAGCACAGAGTCTTCTTTTTTGGATGATTATATCTCATAGCAACAATCGGTCGGAAAACTAGTTTTAGTGAGAAAAACTTTTTTCTTTTCAATGGAAACGTCTCGAAACTTTGTAATCGTAGGATTTCTATGTTTTTTTTATGATCCTACCCAGTTTTATTAAAATCGGACAACTATATGGTATAGCTGCCATACAAAAGATAGGTCTGAAAAACAGTCTTAGTTAGAAAAAGTTTTTTGTTTTTAATGGTAGCATCCTGGAATTTTGTATTTGTTTGTTTCACAAGCTTTCACATAATTTTACAAATTTTTGGCCAAATCGGATGACTATATCATATAGCTCCCATACGAACGATCGGTCGGAAAATGGGAAAAAGAGTATTTTTTGAAAGTATTTAAGCGAGCACTTGCAAGGGTATAAAAACTTCGGCACAGACGAAGTTAGCTTAGATTTCTCGTATTAATTTTCATTTTTGGAAATATTTTTTTTAGAGAGATATTGAGCTTTGAAGCTAAATAAGAACAAAAGCAAATTAAATTTTTAACAATCCAGTAACAAAAACTATATATAATAATAGTTGCTATCTACACAGATCCTTAAATGGATCTAGATGTGTACTTAATGCCGGCCACTGTAAGAACGACATATTGTGGAGTATACCTTTGTAAGCTGGGCAATGTGAATGGAAGCGTTATTTTGTCGAAATATTCAATTGTCCCCATGAAACTCTTCTACAATTGTGATAGCCTCACTTTCCAGCAACTCAACGTATATTTGGGTATTCTTATCGACAAATTGGCAACTTCCCTTTAGCACTGAAGGTAGCCCATACCATAAGAAAGCAACAACCATAGTTGAGCCTGTACTAAGTCTGTCGGGTATGTAGAATTTCTCTCCAATATTCATGATGTCTGTCCATCTGATCTGTCTAAGCTCAACTTTTTTCATCACAAAATGTGATAGTTTGGAATTTTTCGTCCCAATACTTCTCGTAAAACGGTATGCGCGCATTTTTGATGAAGTGGGTTTCTAAACACTTCTAAACCACTTCTAAGCCATTTCTAAACCGCTTCTAAATCATTTGAGGCTCGGCTTGGGTACTTGAACTACCGATACTAAAAATGCAGCTCCTTTAGGCAAATTAATAAGCAAACCTTGTGATTATTTTAACTACATTGTGTCGGACTTTTAATAAGATGGTTATTATGTTTTGATGGCGGATTGTTAAGCCTGCGATTACACAAAGTTTTATACCAGCTTAATGTATGGCTTGAGTTATCTGCTCTTAGTGGGTGAGTTCTATTCTACTTGATATATAAGTTTGTCACCTCAAACACCCTGGACCCTGGATATTTATATCTTTGCTTACACATCTCTTCAATATTTTGGCACAGTATTTGCAAAAGCTGTTGACTTTAAAAGACAAAAAGCTCAACTCGCACAAATATCAATTTTCTATTAGCTATTGTTATTGGTTCAAAATAAATGGCAAAAAACATTTGAGCATGTATCAAATTAACTGAGGTATCTCCATAAATAGCGCTTGTAATTAAAGGTATTTTGTATTTATCACCAAAAGTGTTAAGGTGTGTACAGTGTTGCCCGTCGCTGTTGCAGCCGGTGTTGCCGTGCATAAATGATTCATTTTCCTATATCTCGACTATCATTCATCCCATCTTCACCATTCCTTCGTCGGTGATTACTTAATGTGTCCAGAAGGAAACGTATATCTATAAAATTTTGGAAAAAATTACGTTTGACGGAAGGGGCGTGGCTAAAATTAAAAAAAGCTTGATCTGCCTGCAAGAATTCGAAGTTTATGGCCAGTAAATGGCAGTCCTCTATCTCTTAACGACTCGGAGATCTGTTTGTTCATAGGGACAGAAGGACGAACAGACTAGGGTGTTGATGCTTGTCAAGATTAATGTCGGAAATGGTTCCTTCTGGCTGTTACATACTTTTGCACAACTTAATATACTCCGAGAACATTTGGTACAGAGTATAAAAAGCCGTAAAAAAAAGTAAAACCACATATTTGCTTGTGTTTCGTAACTGTTAACCTATTATGATATTAAAGGGAATCGAGTTACGGGTTTGGTATTAAAAATGAAACTGTTCATATCTGTTAACGGTTTTAGTTTTTTTTTTCAACTTTTGTGGGAACTTCTGTTTAGGAATTACTTTAGTTCTCGAATATTTTTAGTATTTTCTGATTTTGTACTATCTTGCGGCCATGACCTTCAAATCAGAACTGAATGGAAATTATAGGCCTGGGTTCGAGCCGACACTTTTACTTCAATGCTGCTAATACGACATATTCAAATACTATGCAGTAATCAGCACCATTGACTTGCTGCTTTTTAAATAAAACCGTGCATACTTAATTTGCATTCGATCAAAAATACTGTTTTTTTTGTACCAAATCTACAATTGTGTCCCGTGGCCCTAGTTTGTTGCCTTATTATCACCAGCAAAAGCGCCTTTTGCCCCCTCTCTTCTTCTCATATTGTTGTTTGCTTCGTTAGCAAATTGGAAAATTTACATGGAAAAACATAAACATTTTGTCATATTTGTTATTCTTTCTCTCACTCTATTTTGGTGACATTTATGTGAAGTTTTGCCACCCCGCCCCCCGTTGGTCAGAATTAGCTCCTTGGAGCTTAAAATTTATTATTCAAATTTCCGCAGCTGATTTGCTTGCATTACAGCAACAGCAGCAGCGGCGGCAGCGGCGGCGACTTGAAGTTTTTTTGTTTTAATTCACTTAAAACTACATAAATTTTACTTTACATGCGAGGCAACACGCTCACGTGCCCCAGGGCCGACAGCGTTTAATTTCCAATAGATACAAAAGTATCTACGCGCTGTCGCTGGCCGGCGAGACGTTTTAGTTTAGCGCGCTTAATTCAATCAAAAGACCAGCGTGCGACTTGACGAATCTTTAGTCGATCGCTCGAGCGCAACGGCAACGGTTCAGCTTTATTCATCTAATCGGTCCTTAAGCTTAATTTGTGCGGGTGAATGCACCACAAGATGTTTACGGATCGGTGTGGTTATAATTCGAGAATGTTGGTGTTGTTGTTATTGGCATTGTGCCACTGGAGCATGGCCAAGCTGCGTAAGTATCTAGTGAAGGGTGGGGTGTGGAAATGGGCCGATCGGAATACCACAGGACCCGTTTTGTTAATGCTGCTTTGTTAGAGGATATATGGAGAAAGCTACTATGTGAATTTAGTTTTTAAGCATAAAAATCTATACCAAACCACTATGGTTCATTTACCTCGCAGTCAAATTCGTGATAGCACAAAAAAAATATTATTTTAACCTTTCTCCCAGTGGGACGCGAACATCATACTTATTAACAGACAGCGGATTTTGCATATTTTCAAACAGATTTTCATCCAAGTAAGCTAAAATAAATGTGCACAACATTGATGTGGTGACTTCTTACGTTAATAAAATTGCATATATTCTGGACTCAATACCAAGATGACTTAAATAATTATTTAATGTATTGGAAGGTCAGCAAAAGACGAAATGATGTGAAAAAATTGGTTAAATACATGTTTTTCCGAGTCTACTAGGATTAAAATCGGTTAAAAAATATGCAAAATCCGCTGTCTACTTATTAAACAAGCAACTAGCCTATCACCTCTACTACCGATAGCTGCTTAAATAAATACATATTTAAGGGTGAATATATGTGATTCTCTGTTAAGCAAAACAGCAGGAAAACTTGTTGGATCCTTAATATAGGTCCTCTAAGAACATACCAAATGAAAGCTATTGAATCATATAGATTCAAGCACTTAAATTTGAGTCCTATGCAGCTTGGATTGGATTTGATTTCAGTGTTTATTATCAATTTTTTAATTAAAACAAGAAAGAAAACTGGTCAAGCATGATTCTAAGATTCTCAGTACCAACGAAATAATACGCTCAGCATAAGTTTTGATGATGCTGTGGCAGCTGAAAGCAGCGCTGCTACTGCTCTGCAGCAGCGAACAGTCTTTTGATCATAACTCGACAACCGTTTATCGGATCTTCACCATTTCCTTGGCGGATCGATAAGTGATCCTGGATCTACGAACCATCTATCTTAAAACTGTGGTAGATATGACGGTTTTTCCAAATTGCGGGGACGGCGAGGCCAAAATTGAAAATAAACTTGATCTGCCTGCACGTGTAAAAAGGTTTTTGTCATATACACGTCAAACCTCTATCTCTTATCATCTCTGAGATCTGTGCGTTTGTACAGAACTTGAACTTTGAACCGAACGGACGCATCACCAAACGCTCCACTAATAAACTCCCGTCATACGAGTATTCCCAAACGCAATAATCCTCAAGCACATCTTCAGAGAGCGGTCTAGACAGACAAAACTAATAGATAAATGTATGAACAATATTAATTAAGTATTAAAATATAACAAAAACAAAGAAACATTTCGTCAAATTTACACATTCCAATTTAAAACTGTAATTGTAATTTAAAGTTCAGAAAAATGACAATCAACTTGTGTGACTAGTGCGGTAAGATAGGTTTATAAAACTTGTAGCACTAGGATGAATTAATAATAAACTCTAAGGGATATACGGACAGAAAAACGGACAGACGGACATGACTCGCCTGTTGATGCTGATCAAGAATATAAATACTTTATAGGGTCGGAGATAGGGTTGTCGATATTTGATCGATATATCAATATTTTTGTTTGACGATAAGGGTTATTCCGATATGATATTTTTTGTGCCGATATATCGATATATATTGATATTTTTAAAAACGATATATGTGAAAAAAACCATTAAACTTAAAATCTGCCGTTGGATACATCTGTGTTAGACGAGGCTTCTATTTTTCTTAGCGTTCCAAGACCGTAGCAATGCCTATTGCCTTTAAGACAGAGTAAGGGGCCAAGCCAGTCGAGTTGATTGTCAGTCTCTTCTATATAGGCGCTCCAATACAAAATCTATATGGTATAATAAAGAAAAGTGCAATGTGAAATCAGTGGTTGAACTAGAAACCGACAGCTACCATAAAACGGAGCTTGACCAACAAACAATAGTGGAGTACTTTTGATCCAGAGCAACTGGTTTTGTTGAAATCGTTTTCAAACCATTATTTTGAAAAAGTTAGCACCAATCAAACTGCTTTTACTTTATATGCAATATATAAAGAATTAATCTTTCTGTTGAAATTATTATCCAGTAAGCAAAATCTGTTATTCTTTAAGCTCTGTACTCTGAAAATCAAAAAATGTATGTGGTCACACATATTGATATTTGAAAGTGATTCTAATTTTGTGAAGTGTTGTGTCAAAAGTACTAGAAATAAATGAAAAGAGTTGTTGAAAAAAAAAACTTCACTACCAAGTTATTTTGAAAATATAGCCAGACTTAAGAAAAATAATTCAATCGTACCTTTAAGTTATGCTATTGGAAAGATCAGATAGAACGAGAACTTGCACTGGTCATTAGTGATCTTAGAGACGTAGACGTTCTGTAATATCTTTTCCTGGTTTGAGTAAGCTTTCGAAAACAACGATATTATCGATACATCGATGTTTTTTGGTCTCGATATATCAAATATCGATATTGAAAATTTAGATTTATGATATTATCGATATTTATATTTTGAGATATAACGACAACCCTAGTCGGAGATGCTTCTTTCTGTCTGTTACATACTTTTGTATAAACTTATAACACTCTATGTATGTATGTACCTACGGTACAGAGTATAAAAATCCAATTATAGCAAAAAATACTCAAAATAATATACAGAATTTGTTGTATTTTAAGATAAGCCTGTACAATTTAGAATTGAATCGATGTTCATTAAATATGTACATATTGGAATTGAGGAATTTGGAGAAGCAAAGGATATTATAGGTACCGAATCTAGCTAATTTACTTGTATAAGTGTAGTTTGTACTGAATTTAAAAACTGTAATAAAATTATAAATTCTGTAAAAACAGGGTAAACAGTCCACAAATTACGGCCCCCAAAAATGTTATGGATTAATTATGGCCTTGTACACATGGATTTGGTGCTTCAGTGACATTTTATTTCTGCTATTTAGCAGCCAGCCAAGTTTGGCTACTCTAGAGTAGAGGAACTTAGTAAGCCAAAAGGCATTCTCTTGTTTAACTGATTTAAGCGGAAGGAGTTTAATACATAAAATACATAAAATTCAGAAAAATGCATGAA
Organism: Lordiphosa fenestrarum; assembly: GCA_035044985.1. Lineage (NCBI taxonomy): Eukaryota > Metazoa > Arthropoda > Insecta > Diptera > Drosophilidae > Lordiphosa > Lordiphosa fenestrarum. The sequence continues at coordinate 43,372 of JAWNNO010003636.1, forward strand.
GTCTATTTGAATCGATCGATCTATTTGAATCGATAGTACGGTCCATATAATTTAATGTTTAAAGATTATTTCATGCAAATGTTGACCATGACTGCGCCTCAAATGGTCCATCCGCTAAGTCCAATTTTGGCATACTCTTTCCAACATTTCGGCCGGTATCTCACGAATAAATGTAAAATGGCCGGACTTCTTCAGCTCTAGTCAAATTAACTTAGGGCTGACTTCACATCTTCTAGATAGCCGCTAAGTGACAGGTGAATCCATAATTTACACCGATATTTGTAAGTTTATTTGACACACATGTGAAATGTGAAAGCGTACCATATTCTGTTAGACCGACCTCAGCTTTATCGGTCTATTTAAAGCTGTTGGGTTCCAAATTTTCTACTAGATTTTTAAACCCTTCGGAAGCAACCAAAACGACTTAACAGCAATAGATATAATTAATTGCCTAATTCAAAACTGCAGATCATCCGACCAGCCTGAGCGCTCATTTTACTATAAATTCTAAGAGGTACTGTCAAGATCCACAGCTCTCGAGCTTAACTCTGTTCTAAGCAGTCCGAGCAGGACCTTAATCGCTTTATTTCAAATTAGACGTGCGAAGACTGGAAACTGGCTACTGAAAGTGAATAATTGGCTTTAGTGGGCCACTGACCTGAGTCCAAGTATAAATAAAAACTAAAATTTTCAAAACAAGCTCCACAACTGCAGCTGACATGCATATTAATTTGTCTAGTCGAGACGTGGAAGGTTGACGACAAAAACCAAAATAAGTCGGTGACTGTGCCAGTGAGAATTGCAAACGCAGCAAATGACGGCACGTTCTTGGTCAGGGTCAATAGTTGCTTAATCATTTCACATAACTTAACTTACTAACACTTCCTCGTTACCCACCCACAGCTTCGAGCATTACGCCCTGTGCTCGTGATGATCCTCAGTTGGAGCGCTGCATTATCAATGCTGTCTATCAGGTGAAACCTTTGCTTAGGCATGGAAATCTGGGAGATGGCTATAGAACACCCCCATTGGAGCCGCTGCTGCTGGATAATATAGAGCTAGGGCGCAGCAGTCAATTTCAGGCAGTATTCACTGATCTGGAGGCTAGGGGTGGCAGTAACTTTATTATAGATCGTCTGGTGTAAGTAACTGCAGTTCTAACTCCATCCGAGTGATTCCATTTTCTTTGTTCACTCAAATTTAGAGCCAAACCTCAGGATATTTCCTATGATCTTTGGATTACCCTGCCACGCATAGACTTCAAGGGCAAATACTTTATGCATCTCAATTTGCTGCTCTTGAATATCAAGGGCAGGGGCAACATGCATGGTTATTGCGGTAAGTCTTTAACCCTGCCCTGCAACACCAACTACAGCCCTTGTAACCCTCTCTCAAACTTTTCAGACAATGCCAAGGCCTCTGTTAAAATGCGTGGGACTCGCTATCTCCGCCATGGCCAGGAGTATGTCAAATTTACCAAAATGACCATGCGCATTCAGTTCAAGGATTTCAAATTAGATTTGGAAAATCTCTTCAACGGCGATCGCATTTTGGGAGAGGTGGGCAACAGCCTGATCAACAATAATCAGGATCTATACCTAAACGAAATAGTGCCAGGACTGGAACGGGGATTGTCGAAAAAGTTTTTGGATGTGGCTAATGAAATTTTGGCCACGGCCACTTTTGATGAAATGTTCCCACCGGGTCGAACTGTGGTGAATCCTATTCATTTTCCCCAACCCGGAGTAACAGCTGAAGGTCCGTCCATATTTGAGCCACCATTTGCATCCCGTAATCCATCTGGAGGTATATTGGATCAGCTAAGTCCACCCAGAAGTCCGAAGCGTCCCTTTAAGCCGCAGCCTCAGTCGAACTCAAATCCATTGGGTGGTATTTATGAGGAGCTACCTGGTGGCGGTATTATAGATCCTAGACTTAATCTGGGAAGTTAGTTTATGCTAGAAATGTTAGTTTTGTTTAATCAATAAAGTTACTGTTATTTTTTGTAAATTTTGAATGAACCAAGTGATGAAACCACGGAAGTTTGACACAGAACATCTTTAATTTGCGGGATGACCGCAAGGCTTTGCTTCTCAGAATTGATGACCCATCTACTCCCTGGTTCTACGTTGCATGTCCAGTCTCTGCAGAGAAGCCATAATGGAAGCTGCGAAGTCAAACTAAATTATCTTCAGCAATATCTGGACCCTGGATGATATAAATAAGACGATTCTGGCATTCTCCGCAGCCATTGCCTAATGAGATAGTTCACCTCACCAAGTTTCCTAGACAGCCATGTAAAATATCTCGGAATTAGGCTGTGGGTCCAGCGACCCTTCGTGGATTGTTCCACACTCTGTTGCCACTTCTCGATGCTTCGCTGCATCGCTTTCTGCTGCTGTGCACCGTTTGGTTAAGTTGACTCACTCAACTGAGAAGCCCGGTACCTCTTATTTGATTCTGGGGCCAGCTAGTAAAGTGGAATCATCCCGGCAATGACCTAAGAAGAAGAAACCCTGAGCGCACTTAGACAAATAACCTTTTTATAGCCGTTACTCGAAGAGTAAAAAGGGTATACTAAAGTCGTGCAAATGTATGCAACAGGCAGAAGGAAGAATCTCCGACCACATAAAGTATATATATTCTTGATCAGCATCAATAGTCGAGTCGTTATAGCCATGTCCGTCTGTCTGTATGAACACCTAGATCTCAGACTAAAAGAGCTAGAGCCACCAGATTTTAAATGTACACTAGTATAGTCTGCACGCAGATCAAGTTTATTTTCAAATTGTGACCAATATCTACAATCTCACAAATTTTCATAAAGATCGGATAATAAATGGCTGAGTTAAAAAAACGTTGCATACTAATCTAAGCCGCATGAGGTTATCAAACACTAATTGCCCTGAGTAGCTGGTATTTAGGGTTCGGTCAGGGCCGACTTTAACTTAGGCTCTCGTTTGTAGCTAGAGATGTCAGGGAAGGATGCCAGTTTGGCTTTAGTGATAATCGCGAAAAGTCTTCTTCCCACCTTCTAAGGCGCTACTTGTCCTAAGCCAGATGTTCTCCGAATTACAGCCTGGTGTCCAGCGTTATTCCAAGGTATTTAATTTCTATATTGGATTTAATTATAAATTTGTATACAAAGCTCTTTGACTTGACTAAATCCATGCTTACACTGCGAGTTTCAGGTTCCCCTTTTTATATTTCCAATGCAGTAAATTCCAACTTGAGAATTACTATTTTTTTGCTAAATGCCAGATATAAATATATCGCTAAATATTTTTAGGCAATTCAATATAAGTAGTATTTTAGCCGTCTTGCAGCCAGGGTTCGCGCTGGCACAACTGGTTTAGATGGAATTCTAATCCTGTTGAAGTCAAAATTCTCGAGTTCGAGACCCCCCCCGAGTAAGTTAAAAACTTGTATAATTCGTAAAATTTTCAGAACCAAATCTAAAAGTATTCTGCTCTTGGATTCCATAAATTGAGTACAGGTTGGCGGCAATATGTTAAAATAAAGAAAAGTATTAACTGAAGTGTGCATACTTTTGTTTTACGAATATCATTCTTAACGCTTATAATTAATTGTGAAAATTTAAGAATCCAAGTGTAAATATTAAAATATCGGAGCATTTTTCGCCGAGTGTAGCTTTAAATTAGCCTATCCTATATTTTTGTAAGATTTTTTTTAAAGGAATATACGCCATTTTAAATACACGTGCTCAAGGACAGAAAGAAAGTTACAAAACTAAGAAAAGCCATTTTCGGGTTAAGCTTTCCAAGTTGGAAAAAGAAAAATATTGTAACAACTAGAAAATACAATTTTTGAGTGTACACTGTGTACTTTTCATACACTCAGAGAAAAATCAAGCCATCGACCATGCTTGATATCAAGCAGATTTCAAGACAGAAGTACTTTAAGACAGAATATGCTTGGATCCAAGCAGAAAATACTGAAATAAAGCATGGAATTTCGAGACGAAAATTCTTGGCCTCAAATTAAGTCTGCCTCATTTCAAGAATAATTTGTCCTGTATCCAAGAAAATATCATCTTGGTTGCAAGCATAAAAATAGAGGAAAGTTAACTTCGGCTCGGCCGAAGTTTGTATATCCTTGCAGCACGTTTTTCTCACTAGTCTTCTGACTCTACAGCTGTACTATATAGATTTCCGATTTCTACCAAACTTTGTGGAATCATGGGAAAGCATAGCAAACTAAGAAATACAAAGTTTGTAGGCGTTTTCTTTGAAAACAAAACAGTTTTTCTCACTAAAACTATTTTCTGCAGTTTTTAGCCGGCTCGAGGTCATGTTATGCTTTCGCACAACTTTAAACAGAGACACAACACCACTAAGGAGGCTGGTAAATCGTACAGCTGTTTCAAGAGGAACCACCCTCTATCATCAGCAATCAATGCCTACCAACTGAACGTTTCTCAAAAGTTAGTTTCTCGACCGATCTTTCCTATAACCTATAGTCATTCGATTTTGACAAAAATCGGAATTGCTCAGCAGTTGAAACCGACAGCTCAATGCCAAGTGGATTCAATTCGGCAAAATGAGGCTACCTAATCTAGTAACCGCAGACATTCTCCTACCCAGCGGCGCAAATCGACATTACATAATGGATTACTCCTTCATTACCTTGCCTTCAGTATGATGGAAACACTTTCATACAGTCTGGTTTACTTTGCCATATGTATGGCCGCTTTGTAGATTGGTAATAAAAGTAATAAAAGATGTATGCTAGAGCCGAACTGTCATCGGATTCCCATTACAAATGTGTATAACTTCTTTTAAATTGTAATGCGGATAGTAATCCCTTTACAGAACAGCAGCAGTTGTTGATCATTACTTTTCCGTCAGGCGTAATGCATACTTTCGACAGAACATATTTAGCTGTGCGCCGCTGGGTACATTCTTATAATATTTAAGACTTTAAACTAGAACAAGAAAGAAAGTCGGTCAAGCCCGACTATAACATACTCTGTACCAAGAAATTTTGTCTTTTGATCATAACTCGAAAACCGTTCATCCGATCTTCTTCATTCCTTTGGCGGATCGATAAGTTATTCTAATAACTAAATATGTCCAGAAGGAACAAGCCATCTATCTTCAAAACTGTGGGAGATATGACGTTTTTTCTAAATTGCGGGGGCGGGAGGGGGCGTGACCAAAATTGAAAATAAACTTGATCTGCCTGCAGACATAAGAAGCATATGTCCCATACACGTCAAACCTCTATCTCTTACCATCTCTGAGATCTGTGCGTTCATACGGACAGACGGACAGACGGACATGGCTATATCGACTCGGCTGTTGATGCTGATCAAGAATATATATACTTTATGGGGTCGGAGATGCTTCCTTCTGGATGTTACATACTTTTGCACAAACTTATAATACTCTATGTACCTACGGTACAGAGTATAAAAATCTACGGTTAAACGAAAACAAACGCGGAAATGGAAACAGGGTAGAATATCCTTATTAATATTATTTTGTACTTACCACACTGTGACTTGAACTTAGGACATCGAAGACTGCAGTACTCCCTGACACCAACATCTCAGCCCACCACCACCACAATGCTTTCAGCCAAAGCAGCGATGAATTCTCAGCATAAGCCCTGCAGAGATAGTATCAACTATGTAAACAAAACAAGAAAGAAAGTCGGTCAAGCCCGACTATAACATACTCTGTACCAAGAAATTTTGTCTTTTGATCATAACTCGAAAACCGTTAATCCGATCTTCTTCATTCCTTTGGCGGATCGATAAGTTATTCTAATAACTAAATATGTCCAGAAGGAACAAGCCATTTATCTTCAAAACTGTGGGAGATATGACGTTTTTTCTAAATTGCGGGGGCGGGAGGGGGCGTGGCCAAAATTGAAAATAAACTTGATCTGCCTGCAGACATAAAAAGCATATGTCCCATACATGTCAAACCTTTATCTCTTACCATCTCTGAGATCTGTGCGTTCATACGGACAGACAGACAGACAGACGGACAGACGGACAGACGGACGGACGGACAGACGGACAGACGGGCATGGCTATATCGACTCGGCTGTTGATGCTGATCAAGAATATATATACTTTATGGGGTCGGAGATGCTTCCTTCTGGATGTTACATACTTTTGCACAAACTTATAATACTCTGTGTACCTACGGTACAGAGTATAACAAGTAAGGGCGCTGTAGTCGAGTGCCGCGACTACTTTATACCCTCTTCATTTGTATTCACTTATTTTTTACGAATGTATCCCCACACACACTTACACATCTATGCAGTCGCACGCTCTTACTGATAATGCGGTACCCCTCGGTTCTACCAGTTTTATTGTTTCGCGTATAACTCCGGTGCTTTTTATCCGATATTATTGTACTTTTCAGAATAGATAAATATTGGGCCTTAGTTGATGTATATGAGCCACGAAGCTCTAATTAAAAAATCAAATGGCTCTGACGGGTTTTTTTCGAAAAAAGGGGGTAGGTGGGAGAATTTTCCAAATCAACAAACTTGATCTGCGTTTGGTATATACCTACATTCATGCAAAATTTGTGGCTCTATCTTTTATAATCTCTGACGGACATGGCTATACCGACTCGGCTGTTAATGCTGATCAAGAATATATATACATTATGGGGTTGGAAATGTGTCCTTCTCCCTCCTGATCCTTTTCCCATTTTAAACGGGAAATGGGGTATAAAAAGACGGTCCTACAACTAGTTGTAAGGCATCTAGCAACTGATAACAATAAGCTAGATTCAAGTGTGTTAAACAACAGTGCAGCGGCAGATGGCAAAGCATTTGACAAAGTTAACCGAGTGGAGACGAATTAAGAAGTGTAACTTTACCCTTAGTGCATAAAAAAAACAAGTATTAAGACAAAGTTAATGCCATGTGAAACTGAATAGGAATAAGTTTGTATCATGCGACAATGAATGTATTGTGAATTGTGGTTCTGTAAAGATTTCTGAAATATAACATGAATATCTGTTCAGTACAGATCATACAGTATAAGTTGCCAACTGGTATTAAACTGGTTAGAAATGGCTCTTGCAGGGGACAAGTATTCGCTGACTATGACATGCCTGTGTAAGATAGGCGACTTTAATACAATGATTTGGATATAAATTGCAATCATTTGCAAGACTTTAGAGAGTGGTATACTTCTGGTTTTCAACTAGACACTTCTCTGCAGAGAATTGTAGGCAAAAGCCGTTGGCAATGCTGAGAGCGAGAATTTTTCTCATTTTTTGCTAGCTCTCTCTGCGTAAGCCCCTCGAACATTTCCTGTCCACAAGCTGGATGTCGAGATCGCTTGTCTGCTAGCAGATTTCGTCTTAAAAAAACAAGAATAAAAAAATCTAAGGGTCTAAGGTCACATAAATCTACAAATAACAGAGCAAAAACTAAGATCGGCCCAAAATTGAAGCAGATTTCATGCTTGCCGATTCGAGCTATAATTCAGTGGGTGCGATCTAAACATTTTTGGAAAAGGAGCTTATGCCTAAAAAATGGGAAAGTTTCCAATAGTGTTCTGCCATCAGCTTGGCCGTGTGTGTGTGTGTGGAATTGTACCCATTCGGCCAGCAATTGAATTAGGAGTACTGTTTTGTTTTACCTGCAAGGATCTAAAAAAAAATATCTTTGGCTTCATACTGTGCCTGTGGTGAGCTTCTCGCTGTCAAGTAAATATTTAATTTCTAATCATTTTTACCATTAATAAATACTAAAATATTAAGGAAAAACCAATTTGTGGCCAAAAATTCGTTGTTATTTTTCAATAAAAAAAGAAGGTAACTTTAAGCCCAGGCAGAGCGTGTGTTCTTCCCCGCATTTAATGGCTGCTAAAATACCTGTCCACTCACTCTCACCTCCCATGCCTCCCATAAGCTACAAGAAATCCGCCCACGTTTTCTACTTAATGATAAAAGAAAGGACATTAGCGGACCAAGGCGCATCTCTTCACGTTTCACGAGCGTCTTTGGAGTGAAAAGCAAAGAATTAAAAAAAATTAACAAAAAAAAAAAACTCAAAAGAAAATGGGGAAGCTCACAAAGAAAAGCAAAATGTGCCACGCCAAAGATTTTTCAGGCCTCCATCCAGGCCAGGACTCGCAGGCCTCCTCCATTTATCAAGTTGCTTTTATTTTCGTGCGCGGGCGTAGTTAAAAATTAATAAATGAAATTAATGCTGGCGACACTTTGCCAGTTGCCAAGGGTTTCCTTTGACTGTGGCACTAAAGGCCAGTGGACAATGTATTTTGGCCAACAAAAAGAATGCCTAACACTAACATCAAAACACACATTTTCATTTGAAATATTAAGCGGCTAAAAGTCGATAATGCTTTTTTGCTTTTGGCCCCGTGGCAGCTGCGTCGCATGAATTTAATTAGGGCCGCCCAAAGTAGGCAACACTTTTTGTCCATCTAACACAATTAACTGCCTCTGGGAGAGAAAATAAAAAGTTTTCCTTCTTCCGGGTTTCAAAAAATCTCTGTAAATTCATCTTTGTCGTTGCTGGTGATTAATCACACAGAGAGAGAGAGCGAGAGAGAGAGTGAGAGTGAGAGAGAGTGAGCGCGTCCGACCGACCGGCCGACTACGTGCCCTGGCCCATTGAACAGGTGTAAAAATTGCACAAGGTTGTGGGTACGTAAGCAGGCTGAGCGCTAAACTGTCCCCCCGGTGCTGTTATACAGTCTGAAACTTTGCGCTTAATATGCAAAACTGTGCGAGCTTTGCGGCGGATTAAAAAGTTTGTCAAGCTTCTACAACAGCCACATCGCGTCTCAGTAAATGGAGTAAGGCATTAAGCGCTTTTTGCCAAATTAGCGTTAGAGTCGCGGCAACTGTACCCAGCTTTTATCTCAGTACCTGTCCTCAGACCAGAAAATGAAATTGATTTTGGACGTAAACTCAAAATTGCGTTTGAATGTTTGCCAGTGAAAAAAATAATAGCACAGTGTTTCGAACGCTGCCGGGCATGTGTAGCATCCAGTCCAAACACCTTAAGATCTGAAGCTATGGACCAAAAACTGATCTTAGCTTATTTTACCCGCTTAAATTGAAATAACCAACACATGGATTGTCTGATGGTTCATAACCTTGGTCATTATGATAGCGACGAGAGGAATCTAAAATGATTTGATAGATTCAACTCTATGCTTTTATTATAAATTCCTGTTTTATTCTTCGTCGAACAAATGTCCCAAAGAATTGGATTAACATTTTATTCGCGTACTTCTGAGTACACATCAATACCACTAGGCAACAAAATCCAGAATATTAAAGTGCAGATGAATCTGTTTTGACCTTTTCTTGGCTCGTTGTTAGGTTTTTATATTGACCTTTTGTTGGCTCGTTTTTTGGAAAACATTTTTGTTTGTTTTGAATCAATTTGATATTATCGTTGAATACTATTTCTTAGCTTTCAAATTAACTATCCCAAATATTTATGAGATTTTTTTTAAGCGAAGATATATTCCTTTTTAAGTATGTACTTGTTTTGAAAATTTCCTCATTTAAGACCGCCCATAGATATGCCATGGACGTGGTTGGAAACTTTCATAGGGATTCAAAACAAATCATTAGCATATTTTTGGGCAGTATACAGCTTAATAGTTTGCGAGCACATGTTTTCAATATGAAGTCTAAAGTCTCGCTGTAATTTCTGTGCTGTCTTACAACAATAACGAGTCGTTCAACTCTTTTTCATGGACCTTTGCTCCCAAGCAGATACATTCAAGGATACGAGATGTTGATATTGAACCGAACCGGTTTTGAACCGAACCGAACCGCTTATTCCAGCTGGTGAACCGAACCACAAACCGAACCGGCTTCCTTTAAGAATTGCTGAACCGAACCCGAAACCACAAATAAAAACGGTTCGGTTCGGTTCAGCTCTCTGACGAGTTTTAAGACTGGAGTCGCTTTTCTCTAGCCAATGATACTTATTATTTTGGGAATTTGAATCGTTTCCCCAAGACAATTTTTCTACATATCGTTCGACTCTCTACATTCTTACCAATGCCGGAACTTTTAAGGTTGACCTAACGAAAATTTAAGAACGAGTAATTCTGTAAGTCTTCTGTAATTGCCCTCCGATCTCTTAATATACGTACCATCAATGTACATTCTTTCCTCTAGTGGACAATATTTGGAATTATCTCTAATACATTCACCTTAATTCAATGCTAACCAGGAGAGTTTTTATACTTTTCTATTCTAATCTTTTCTGGCCGACATTCTCTGTTTTTAAAGATCATTCCTCTAGAATCTTATAGACGAATCCTTTGAATCTGGCACAATAAATTTGCGACATTCTTCTAAGGGTTTTAAAGATATTCAAATGGATTATAGGAATTCAATTTGAAAGTGTGCAAAAGTCACATGACAATAGAAATCATAATGTACCTTTGTGAACCGGCGGTTCAGAAACTGTCTGAACCACTGAACCGAACCAGTAATTATATTAGATTGGTTTGCATCCCTGGTATTTTTGTCCAGCAGTAAATCATCATTTAAAAAAATATGTATATGTAGTAAAATTAAGAGCACAACGGCACAAAATTCACATTTTTCATATATAAATCAATATATTTGTATCATAGAAATCAAAACCAATCTTTTTTATTCAGCTAATTTTACGTAGAAATAATTTTGGGTTGAATAGGTTAATAAATGTGGCCACAGGACCTTGAAATGTTAACAAACCTCGTACAACACATGCTTATACAAATTTTTCTTAAACCTGATAAGCTGGGACAAAACGCATAGTTTATTTGAATTCAGCATCCGGAAATACATAAGGAACGTTTGCTATTTTCTCTGGTCAGAAAGTTTCATAAATATTCATATTTTGGGTTATTTCACCAAATGGGAAGTATTTTTTAGCCGATTTTGATGAAAGGGGTCAAAAAATGTTTGTAAAAGACTACCCCATCCTGTCAATATCTAAAACCGGAGCAATTTTTATGGTAAGACTGAAAAAAAACTTAATGAAAGGCAGCTAAAACTTGAAAAATCATTAAAACTAGTACAAAAATACAACTTTTTTAAAAAATAATTTTATTATCTTTAATTTTTATTTCAGCTTATTAACATCGGTCAACCAAAACCAGAGAAAACGGTTTTTTAGTAGACATATTTTTTTTCAAAACACTTACTTTCCACATATCTGAGAGCAGATTTGAATTCAGCGTGAAATTTTACATAAGGAATAAACTATTTAGAAGCAGGGATCAAAAATTTGTTGCATTGCGTAATTGATTAGTGCTTTAGTATTTAGCTCTGTACAATAATTTAATGGAGGACATTTGTATTCAGCATTCCCAGCTCGGATTCTTGCCCAGTGTAATTCAGGATAGTACCACAAAATGTGCTCGAAAGTTTCCAATTGTTTCTTTAAGTTGTAATATTTAATATTTTCACACATCGAACGAATATTTACAGAGCAATGCCACTAATGCCATTTCAGGGAAATTTTGATAATCTCAAACTAAACTTACTTTAGTGTCATTCCTAGATCGAGACTCACACTCGCAAGTGCAAACCAATTGCGAATTCGGATAGAGATCCACCATGGTGGGCGAAGTGAAACGTTCCTCGAACGAGGCATGATGGCGCTTCTGGTGTATAAATTCCAAACAGACTTTGTCATTAAAACGACGTTGAGGTTTCTCAGCAAACGGTCGGTATTTTTTGAAAAGCTCACGCATTATTTCATTCGGATATTTGAGATAATTTGGTGGTATGGGATAGGGAGTAGGCTTGTCATTGCGTCGTATTAGTGTGTCATCCTGCATCAGTGATGCCTTGGCATTATCGTTCTCCCACATACCCTTCTGGATTTGACCCGTATGCATGTGATAAAAGACGCCCTCGCCATTCTTATAGCCGCGAGCAAAGTGTCCCTCATAGCGATTGCCATTTGCTGGTTAGGGGAGGTCGGTTAGTTCAATTCTTACCTTGGTCTGATGGGAACTTACGATAGAACATCACGCCCAAGCCATGTCTAACATTAGTTTCCCATTCGCCCACATAGACACCGCCGTTGGCAAACCATTGGATGCCCAAACCATGTCGACAATTCCTTAGCCAATTGCCAAAGTACACACAACCGTCCGGATAGATCTGTTTACCTTCGCCGCATTTCTTGCCATCAAACCAATGTCCAGCGTAGATCAACTGCAGATCGGTGCCTCGCTTTTGTAACATGGATCCGATTCCCTGTCGCTTGCCCTGCACCCAGTGTCCCTCATAAACCAATTGACCCTGTGGCTCTTTCTTGTTCTTAAAATACTGAGCTGTACGATTGGCGGTCTTCTTTACGCCCCAGCCCTGATTTTTGTTGCATTGCCAATAGCCGGAATACGTACCGCCACCGGGATAATAGAACGTGGCACGACGTCCAGTACTACAAACAGGTTTGGTGGGGTTGAAATTACGCTCCAAACAATTGGCCATTATGCGAACGTAAATTTATGTACTTAGTTTACGAAGATTGTTGTACGATTTGAATGAAATTGAATACCCACGCTTACTGAGATTCGTCTTAGTTTTCCCCCGAATCCTTCACAAATTCAAATCAAATTTAATCGAAAAATGTCAATGACATACTTGAAAACATATTTGGGGTTAGTCCTCAATATTTACCACAAAAATAATAATAATAATAGCCTTAGCGAGTGGGGGATGGGGGTGTGGGGTGAAAGGTTCTGATGTGTGAAGTGCGGACACCTGGTTCGGGTCAAGACCTGTTTATGTCAGCAGCTAAATTATACGCTTCTTATGCAAATTTGTTGGTCCAGTTGAAGCCTATGGGAGTTGGGTTCAAGAAGCATAAACAAATTAAATAAAGGATATGGGACATATGTGTGTGGCTGAAGTCGATAATGAAGGTCCAAGTAGGCTTTGATTGAATATGGGGGAAATATGCAGGAAAGGTAAGGTTTGACCTTATTTAAAGTAAAGCAAACAGAAATATTTGGGATTTGAGGCCTTGCGTCAGAAATGGAATAAGCCTCAAAAAGTGGTTCACTGAAGATGCTGAAGCGAAGATCTTTTATTTCCTCCAGTTAATTATGTGATATCAGTTGATTGGCAAATACAAAACAAATACATTTCTAGGCGCTTTGAGGCCTCAAACCAAATCCAATGGTTGAAGTTTGAAAACTTCCGCTAAGAAATATATTTTTCGGACCTGAGTCATTGATGTACTATCATGGCTTATTTGGTTTTAAACCTCGACAGCACTTAGAGATGTTGCGGAATTTTCTTCTTTTCTTCACTTTCAGTTGGTTTCAGATCTTTGGTGCTTTTGGATAAGATTTAGCTTTGTACAACACCCAAGAATTTAAGCATTTGTCGAAAGCATCAAACGATGTAATTATTTTATTTGATTAAATATTGAACATTTCATTTGAACAGTGGGATACCCGAAACTAATTTGGATTTCGTTGACCAGCTGCTTACTGCTTACAGAAAATAATTAAACTTTACTTAAAAAATGTATTTTCTAGTTGTAGATATTCGCCTTAAAATAAATGTATGTTCTTAATTTTATGAAAATTTGTTGTTTATAGACAATTAAAGACTGAAAGCCCAAACCGAATATTGAAATTTGTATACTCTGTACCGAAGGTACATAGAGTATTATAAGTTTGTGCAAAAGTATGTAACATCCAGAAGGAAGCATCTCCGACCCCATAAAGTATATATATTCTTGATCAGCATCAACAGCCGAGTCGATATAGCCATGTCCGTCTGTCCGTCTGTCCGTCCGTCCGTCTGTCCGTCTGTCCGTCTGTCTGTCCGTATGAACGCACAGATCTCAGAGATGGTAAGAGATAGAGGTTTGACATGTATGGGACATATGCTTCTTATGTCTGCAGGCAAATCAAGTTTATTTTCAATTTTGGCCACGCCCCCTCCCGCCCCCGCAATTTAGAAAAAACGTCATATCTCCCACAGTTTTGAAAATAGATGGCTTGTTCCTTCTGGACATATTTAGTTATTAGGATAACTTATCGATCCGCCAAAGAAATGAAGAAGATCGGATGAACGGTTTTCGAGTTATGATCAAAAGACAAATTTTCTTGGTACAGAGTATGTTATAGTCGGGCTTGACCGACTTTCTTTCTTGTTTCTAAAATTTAGTCAATAAACATGGTGCCCATCACTATTAATAAAGAAACAAAAACAAGAAGAATTTGAGTCGGATCAGAAGTCAGAATCCTAACATCTGGAAACCCTGCCCATACTCAAGATCCTTCTTCTAAGTCATGTAGTTTGGTGGCAAAAACTCATCTGCCAACTGAAAGATTACTTTTTGGCAGAAGTCGTTAAAAAAGATCCCACCACTGTTTTTGAAATACCGAACAATCTTCCAACTGCTCGGTATTCTGCGGATGATCCCAACGTATATAACGAAATGGCAATCTATTTGTCCGGTGGTATGGTCAGTCGAAATGGTGTGTCTTTTCTTGCCAGCCTAGGCAACCGAGCCACCAAAATATTAAATGTGTTTCTCTCACACCGAAAGCTCTCCTTGCAGAACTCGCTTGAGTTTTCAAGTACATCTTGGAAAACATGGACATGGAAGCACGTCAGACTCTCGCTAACTTTAAATGTTCTGTGTCAGTCATCGAAATAATATCCAATTGATTATCCATTTTCAATTTGTATTTGTCGCTGCCAGTCAGTTTGTTAACTGTAAACAAAGAACAGATGTTCTGAAATTGCAAATGCAAAAGCAGCACAATGAGGACAGCAAACTGCATTTTCAGTGATGACGATAACATATTTGAAAATGTGCTTCAGTGAGGAATGCATATTAGAGAGCAAGCTCAAAGAAAAAACATGGACACGGACATGGCTATATCGAATCGGCTGTTCATGCTGATGAAGAATACATATATTTTATGGGGTCGGAAATGATTCTCTCTCCCTGTTAAATACATTCGCACAACTTCATGATCCCCCTTTTCCCATTTTCAATTGGAACAGGGTGTAATGCATGCGGGCTGTCATCAATCCCAAACGGTACTGCAAGAAAAAGATTGATTTGTTCCGACTCTGTTTAAACACTTAAAAATACTAAATATCATTTTAATCATAAGGCAGATCTGTAAAATCATCCAAATGATCATAATTTTTCATATCCTTTGGATAATTGTTAGCTCCGTTAGATGACTAAAAGGATATTTAAGACATATCTCTTTCAAATGGATACCGGAAATCATCCAATGGATATTTTTTTAAAATCCTATTTTTCTCTGTGCACGGTAATCTCATCAAGATTATATTAAGCAAGAAACTTGAGCTCAATTTAATCAAAAAGCAGTATCATTTGATATAAATATTCTCCTAGAAACATAGGCCTTGTTCACCAGCATACATCAAACATCAAAAGTCATACATCAGAAATAATTCACAAGGAATTCTTAGTAAAAAATAGTATTCGGGGAAGTTATCGTGTGGATTTTTAATGACAGTTTGAGTTGTTGTGTACTTTTTATCCATCCTAATCACAAAAATTAGCAATCAGTTTGCACACTTCAATAGTTCATTAAAATAATCGAACTAGATCCATCGATTTTCTGTCATCGATTTGTGCTGGTGAACAAGGCCATTGCTCTTCCATCATTATTAAAGCAATCGTAAGTTCGTATCGTTTCGAGATCGTAAGTTTAAGTTCGATACAACCGTTAATTGTGTTAACTAACAGAACATTAACATTTATTTGTTTTATTTATATGAGCAAGCAGCGGATAATGCTGTGGAAAGTATGCAACCTTTTAAATAACCTTTATAACTCTGCCATTTATTATTCGATCCTTATAAAAATTTGACAGATTATTGATATTGAGCACATATTGGTACACTAATACTGTACTTATTAAGAGAAAATGACCTTTAAGTTACGCCGAATCCAAACGGCCAGGTTTAAGAAGCTATTTCATGGCTTTTTGCTTTAAAGCTGTCGCCAATAGCTTGTGAAGCAGACCGGGTGAGAAAGTTTTACAGAAAAAACTTGTTCACTAGATGTATCGAGGCGTCATGGAACCCGACCTCTAGCACAGCAAGCACACACACTACCCGTTGCACCGCAGACGGCCACTTCTTTGACCAACTTCTACTGACAAATCGAATATTCAGCTCGGAGATATATTCAGCCAAAAATCTTCAACGAAGAATCGGTACGACAATCGGTTTACCGACCAAAGTTCTTGCCTGAAGTAACAGAATACCTAACAAGCTTAAACATTTACAGAATTTTTCAAGAGAAATCATGCCCCGGGAACTTGCACCTCCTGGCATCTACCACACCCACACATCACCTCCCAGTGGTCCTACTGCCCCCTTGCTTACATTTACATCCCATACAGCAATTAAAATTTTCCATTTCATTCATCTGCAAAAAAGATACCAACAACAAAAAAAAGGAAAAGTTTCCTCTATGGCTGTTGTTTTTCTTCCTTTTGCTTTTCTTTTACTGATTTGTTTATTTGAAGTTTTCCAGTAGAAGAAGTTTGCCCTTAACTGCGGTTACCCACTCCCTCGGCTGTCTCCTGCTCGCTCCATCATCAATTTGCCAACCTCTAATATTGTGGTGGAGAGGGGGAAGGGGGCGCTCATTTACACTGAATTAAGTTTATCATAAACATGGCAACCAGGCTTCTCCATCTAAAAATAAGCTGAGGAAGAAAAATTAAAGCGCCTGTCACTTGCAATTATTTGGCTGCCGGGCAGAGCTGCCTCTCCCGCTTCACTTGCTAACCAAACCAGGGCAAACCGTTGAGTTGCCTAAGCAATCTCAGTCAAAATGTTGCTTAAATTATTAATAGTGTGTAATTGTTGTTCGAAGGACACGATTAATTAATGAACGCATCGCAAGGGAGAGCCAAGTTGGCCATGTGATGAATGCCAGAATAATTGAGTCAGTTCCTGGATACCCAAAACTTCCCTACTAATTGGCGTCAATGCTGTTGGAATTATCATATGAAAGGATTGCCACGAGCGAGGCACGCGAAGGCAGGCGTAGAAACAGATTTAATTTATGGCATTTGCATCTGGGAATGGAAATGGTAAGAGAAAAAATGACACCATACAGTTTTTTTTTGCAGCTGCACTTTTATGCAAATCAAATGTATGTAAATACATGCACTTGGAAGGGTGGCTTACCCTTAACCCATACCTTTGAGCCGATCCTCAAAGGGTTGCAAATCGGAAAGCTTCGTAAATAATGGTATTTTTTCTCAAGACTCAGGACAGCATATACCCAGAAAAAAGTAGATCGAACAACTTAACAGCGAACGCTCTTAAATCGAGCTAAATTCGTTCTCATTATAGTGCATTTAGGCAAAGGGACTCAGGTAAAGAAACAGAGAGGAGAGCAAGCACATTTGGGAGAACACAGCGTTGAACTCGCTCTCTCAGTTTTGTTTTTTATGTAAGAGCCATCGATCGGAGAGCGCAATCGATTTTTGCACTCATGTTGCTTTGGAATTCCCAACTGGTTATGGCAATGCGACTGACAGTTGATATGCAAAGACAGATGCTGCTTTGAGGTGCTTTAAGGTTTAACAATTTGTTTTCTATTAAATTATTTTAAACAAAATCTGAAAACAAACTGATTCTAAATTGTTGTATGGTATGATTGGAATCTGTGAAGCTCTTGATTTAAGAGTGAACGATCCTACTCTTGAATCTGATGAGCTCTTGATAAGAGGAAGAACATTCTTAGTTTTTGATAATACTGTATGCTCATGATTCAAGAATGAGCAATCTGGGATTTGAGTATGTTTAGCACTTGATTCAAGAACTATTCTGCTTGATTCAAGAATTTGGATCAAGTATTAAAGCTCTTGGATCAAGAAAAACGGGATCAAAAATTCATACTTCGATTAACAATTTCACTCTTGGATCAAGAACTTCTATTTTTTCTCTGAGTGTACTTTGGACATTTTTCCTAGTTGATAAGATACAAGTTCTAATTACCTTTGCTGCCGGTAATTTTCAAATCAAGCGGATAAATTCTTGAATCAAGCACTCAAAACCATGATTTCTCATTCTTAAATCTTGAAGCTAGGTATTTCATTGGTATATTTGAGAACTATTTAGAGAGAGAGTTGAAGGATGCCTTCAATGGCCTAGTTACTTAACCGCCCGACATTTATATCGCTTTCGCACCTCACTCCCACCCAACAAATTATCCAATGTCTTGCCGCACAAATTTCTCATCTAATATCTCCGCATAATCCCCGCACGTACTGTGACATAGCCCTAACTTTATATCAAAAAGGGTGCTTGCTCACATGAAGAAAGTGTTCAAAGTCCCCAACCCAAAACGAAATTTAAATTATGGCAAAGCGCACACAAGCGCAAATGAGTACAGAATGCGACACGCACATGAAAGACGCAAATTTCATTGCCTTTTTCTCATTAAGCTGATGTCAAAGAAGTTGGAGAGAGAGAGAGAATGCGTCGAGCTGGAGCTGGAGCTGAAGACAGAAGGCGGCAGTACACACGGGGGCCATAAATTATTTGCGCCGGGTTCTTCGAACCCCTTGGAAAGCAGCGCGAACTTTTTTTTTTTAAACAACAACAGCAGTGGCAGCATCAGCAGCAGCAACAGCAACAGCAGCAGCAGCATTTGTTATAAATTAAGTGATGGGGGTGCCTCAATATGGAACCGGCGACAACCATTGGGATTGGGGGTGGTCTCATTACCACGGCAAAGCTGGCTACCCTGTGACTTTTGCCTTTGGAAAAAGCGAGTGCACAATGCTAGCAAAATCGAAGTAGTCGAATGGAAACTAAAGGTGGCACACAAATACACTATCTAAGTATTTCGTAAGTGATAGATCGAACGACAATTGATTCATCTTTAGAAAATATTGTAGGCAAATCAAATTATACCAAGTGATTAGATATAAAAGAGAACACGACAAACTTTAGATTGTGGATCCATTTTTTAAACAACGACTTTTTGTAAGATGCATTTATACCATATGTATACTCCATATATATAGCTCTTCAGAAATCACAATTTTAGTCCTGTTGCTTTTATTGGCTGTTGTCGTCGAATCAGCGCTCATCTATTTATACACCTTAGACTTCCGACTTGCAGCCAAAAAATTGATTCTATATTTTCAGCAAGCATGAGTAAAGGGTCCCTGAATGGTCAGGGAACACTTTTTTCCGGTAACCGTCTTTTTC
This sequence comes from Lordiphosa fenestrarum, assembly GCA_035044985.1. Classification (NCBI taxonomy): domain Eukaryota; kingdom Metazoa; phylum Arthropoda; class Insecta; order Diptera; family Drosophilidae; genus Lordiphosa; species Lordiphosa fenestrarum. Next base: position 62,610 of record JAWNNO010003636.1, read on the forward strand.
TCCGTATTTAGGTATTCTTTCAACGATTATAACCTCTCACCATTGTGAACGGCTTGTCCACCTTGGTGAAAAGCAGCCGATATGCCCACAAATCAATAGGTACATCAGCAGTTATAACCATTGATAATTCGTCGATAAACCTACTCAGAAAAAAAAGATCCATTTGGACTGGATATGTTTTTTATAACCTTTTATTCATGCAACAGAGCTAAAAAACATTCAAAAGATGATCACTTAATATATACTTTGGATGATTTCCGCTTTCGACATAACCAGTCCAAATGGATGGGGGAAATCATCCAATAGATATTTTTTAATATCCTTTTTTCTCTGATTAGGATCTTTGCCTGAATCCTATCTACGCGATTTGCAATGTGCCTTTTAATAGCTGGAATGATGCCATAAAATATTCTTTTCTGTGCATTATCTTGTGTAGTATCGGTCTAAAAATAATATAGAAAGATGGTTAACAAAGATATCGAGAATAAAATCTAAGATAAATGTCCAGCTATGAGATTGAAATACCAATGTCGCACTTTTATGTGTCAGACTCTTTTTGAAGCCACGGACTGTAAAAGTTCATTCGACTATCGATTTGCGTATCCAAAAACTTATTAAGTAATAGTAAAGCCTTAGATGTGCCTTTTCTATACCGTTTCGCTCGAACTCGCCGAAACTAGAGTAGATTTTTTATAAACAGTGATTAGTTTCTAAACGAATATCGGTTCAAGTAACGGTTCCGGTACTTCTTTAAATGAGTGCTTCGGCTAGTGGTTCTATTTCGGTTTTCAATTAGTTTCGCATTTTGGTCTGTTCTTCGGTACCCGGAGATTTATTTCGATATACCGGTACGTACGGATAATAGAATGTACCCAAGTACACAGCTTTTTATAAAAACTAAGCTGAAAAGTACAAATATGGCAACGTACATTATGGATTTGTTTAAATGGAAATTTTGACATCTCTCTGAATCTTGTTTCAATTGGAAAATATTGTGACTTTGATATCGAACTCGGCCAACCTAATATTAAAATTGCTATAAAATGTGAAAAATCATCATAAAAACGATTTGATCATTTGGAACTTCAGATTTACATTTATGCCTCGATACGCAATAGATTTATTGAATTAGCTGGATTTGAAGAGAATCAATTGCACTTGTCATTTTGTCTACTTGTGCGCGGCGGCGCTAATAAGATGCGCAATCTTTAATGCGACTGCTTGGCGCAGTAAAGTAACTCTCGGAGCAAGGGCATCAAGGGCTTGACCGCCGCTGTTTTAAGTTATTGTTTTGTTTGAATTCCATTCAGGGAACTAAGTGAGTTGATTTTTTTTTGTTTTAGATTTTTGGCGTCTTGCCAGTTATTTATAAAAATTATCTGCTTCAGTACATTTTTGCCCAATTTCATTAATATCGAATGGGTATATAATAAAATAAACTGACAAGCCAAATGATTTTAGTAGTGGCGCCATCTATTGGCCAGCTTGGGTAATCACACAACTATAACTCATTAAAGCGGAAATGAACTTTTTACCTGATACTCATTTAAAAACTTGTTTTTAAATAAATTATACGAACTGCAAGGGTATATCAGTGCAGTACTATTTTCAATACTTCCAGTATCTAGTTACTTTTCATTATAAAAATACTGATCGGTTCTATACGGTTTACTGGTTTATAAATGCACACTATGAAATATTATGATTTCTGTCGTAATGTGACTTTTCGCACACTTTGGGAATTGGATTCCTATAAACCATTTAAAAATCTTTAAATTACTTAGAATAATGTCCAAAGTCTATGTTGTTGGATTTGCAGAGTTCATCTATAAGTTCCTATAGGAATGCCCATTGAAAACACAGAATGTCGGCTAGAAAAGAATACGTCCCATTATTTATTATATTATATGAGATAAATCTATCATGGCTTTCAACTAACAAGAGAAGAATGCAGATTGATATGAAGAGATCGTCAGGCAATGCTGATGACTTTCAGAAAACTGAGCCGAACCGTTTTTCTTTGTGGTTTTCGGTTCGGTTCAGCATATCTGAAAAGAAGCCAGTTTGCGGTTCGGTTCACCAGCTGGAAAAAACAATTTCTGATAGCTTTTATTTTAGTAGTCGTAATTGTAGCTTGAAATTACCATTATTCATTGGTTATTTAAAAATTTTAATTCCTTTTACAATTACTTGAATAAATGTATTTCTAAAGGGAAATTATTGAATTATTGTGTTTTCTATGAAATTTTTCTGATGTTCTAAAATATTAAGATCACGTTGGTAATATTTGTGACTGGTTTTTTGGGACTTTTCTACTGAGTAAACCTGCAGTTTTTAGACGGCTCGAGGTCATGTTAATGCTTTCGCATAACTTTAAACGGAGGCTGGTAGATCGTACAGCTGTTTCAAGAGGAACCACCCTCTGTCATCAGCGATCATTGCCTACCAACTGAACGTACGATCTACCAGCCCCTCCTTTGTGGTGTTGTGTCTCCGTTTAAAGTTATGCGAAAGCATTAACATGACCTCGAGCCGGCTAAAAACTGCAGGTTGGTAATATTATTTAATGTGAAGCCTTGAAAATAAGTTTGAAGCGGATTGGATAAAGAACAATAGTTTTCCCTGAGTGAGTTTGGAATGAAAACTTTAGCCCAAACAAACATTAAAACGCATTTTACACCCAAGGTAGTGAATTTTCCACAAAACTTGGTATGCAGTCATTGTTACGCTTTCATTTAGATTTCTGAAAATGAGTTTAAAGCTTGATCGGATGAAGAACAGAAAACTGAAAAACACTTTTCTCACCAATTTCTGCACACAGAAAAACAGAAAATTAAAAAATATCCATTGAATGATTTCGGTATCCATTTATTGTAAAATGGATCTTAAATTTGTATCAAACGGAGCTGAAAATCATCCAAAGGATATGAAAAATGTATATTTTAAGAAAAGAATGTTACTAAATGTCCATTCCCAATGGATGTTTTTATTCTTCTATTTTCAGTGTGACTTTGGGGGTAGATTTCAAAATTTCTGTAAGGAGTTCCAGATATTTAGTTGTGTTCGTCTGTGTACAAAGAAAAGAGAATTTATATAAAGTGTTATTCGCTTATTTAGGGCTTGATTTCAAATTACATTTCATCTGTGAAACCCAGTTTACTCTATATAAGTTAGTGTATAAAAATGTGTAATGAAAAAAATTTGCATATTCTGCCGTGGATCAACGGCTGCTGCTGCTGCTGCTACTGCTGATGGGGTTGTTCTTGCCGTAAAGCGGAAACCTGAACCGTAGGCTACAAGTACGGAACTAAGTGAGAGAGTGAGAGAGATGAAATGTTATTCAACTAATTGCAACTGCAGCGGGGGGTTGATTTTGCCCCATATTTTCCGTATCTATGGCCGGTCATGGCTGAAGAGGCTTTTGTTTTAAACGCTTTAACCCTTTCCAGGCTGGACACTGTTCCAAGCAGCCAATGAGCGAGCGGCCTGCCAACAGTCTAACCCTTTAGCTGTAGGCGGTGGTGAACCAACACTCGCCACTCCCCCATGCTCAGCCCCCTTAGTGAATACATTCCCTTCCTTTGCTTCAGAGCATATTTTTTCGCTGGAATTTATTTGTCAAAAAAACTTTGATTTCATTTGATTTGCATGCGCCAAAGTTTCTTCAACTGGAAAGCACCAAAAAAACACAAATTAACAGTCCAGTGATTATTGTCAAAAGAGGAAGCCAAAACAAGTGCCTATCGAGCCTGGTCTCCCTCCTGAAATTCAAGAAAAAGAAATAAAAAATTAGAAAAGGGCATAATTTTAATGAACTTTCTTGGAGTGCCCCCACGCACCCACCGCACCCACATGCTACTCTATTCCCTGGCAGCCTGCGCAGCTGTCGAAAGGACTTACAAGTTTTGCTTACAGCTCTGTGCCCACTTGAGTTTTGTTGCCCTGAGCCGCTTTGAGGCGAGTTGTTTTGCCAAGGACTTTGCTGGCAAACACAACAAATAAAAGTTCCCGCATAAGACGGAGCCGGCAACGAGCTACCTGCATTAATCACTTCTATCCAATCGATGGGTTTGCCTCGTTGATAATTGCAACTCCGTTAGCCTCGTGCCTCTATCCCAACTGTAAATCTAAATGGGTCTCAAATTGCGACGGCTGCAGGCCTAGAGCTCACCTGCCTCTGATTTTCAATAGATCCTTATGCAATTCTACCAAATCGGCTCGACAGCTCACAATCACTGCCGCCAAGTGTCGGTGTGTGTATCTGTGCATGTACAGTGAGTGGTTGTGCAAATGAAGTGCCCAGAATAGTTGCACAAAAATACAAATTGAAGAAGATTTCGCTTATGCAAAATGAGAAGAGTTACAGCCAGCAGCTGGTGGTTGAGATGGTAATCTATAATTAGGGGAGAGTGGTTATGCATGTAACAGAAAGGGGTAAATGTACAGTTAAAGTATTGTAATTTCTTGAAAACAAGTCTAAGCATCATTTTGATGACAGCTATAAGATATAAAGTGAGATTTTTTAGCAACTTTCTTTTTGGCAACACTGTATTTGGCAGCTCAGCTGTTTTCGTGTCACATGTTACTGTCAAACATGTTCAGTTTGGTCTATAATTTGTCCATGTATCGACTTACAGACGTACAATGCTTGCAGATTATTAAATTTTATTATCAAAATTCATGATTCGCAAAATTGTCTTCAGAATGAAGCTCATTTGTGGTTGAATGGATAAGTGATTGCATTGCAAGAACTGCCAATGCATCCCGAAAAATGCAGTGTTTGGTGTGGATATTAATTTTCTTTGCCCAAATTGAAATAGATGGACTTGGCTGACATGTGGTTTCAAGAAGACTGCGCCTGATGCCACACAGCATGCGACACAAAGGCCCTATTGAGAGGCGAGTTCGGTGAACGGTTTATTTTACGTTTGGGACCGGTCAATTGGTAGCTTAGATCGTGCGATATAACGCCTTTATTTTTTGTGATGCTATGCTAAGGCTAATGTCTAAAGCGACAAGCCCGGAACAGTTGACGCACTGGAAGCCAATATTGAAGAACTTCTTTGGAGAGAGTATGCCAAAATTGGACGCAACAAATGAGGCGCCCCCGCCGTCAACATTTACTGGAAATCATCTTGAAACATTAAATTATATAGATCGTTTTATCTACTCAAATAAATATATTTTTCTGAATTTTAGGTATTTTTTAAATCAAATCCGAAAGCTGCCAAAAGAATAGCAATAGCATATCTATAATCAGGAAATATTGGAAATTGATTTTTAAGTTTTACAATAAACTTTGTGTGAACACTGAATTTATCAGCTATTTCCAGTTCCCTAGAATCAAATGGTTGTAGTTCGTAAGTGATCTTCCATTCTAATAGTTTCTTATGGTTTTTATTTCATCGGGTAGACCAACAGCGTACTGCATAAATAACAATTTGTCTAGTTTGTTTAGTTTTTCATATAGATCTGACGCTATATGTAGCAAAACAAGACTTCGCTCATCCATTCACGTTTGAAGTGGTAATTCAAATATATTAATGGATACATCATATATTCTGTCAGTTCGCTATTAATTGTAATTGTATGGAACCTGGAGTCGCAGAAACTCTAGAACATCTAATTTGCAGCTGCCCAGCAATTGCCACGACAAGATTACAAATTCTGCACACCCCACGGTTCTCTTCTTTGGGGGAAGCGGCCAAGAGGCCCCCAAAACAGTTATTGGCATTTGCCAAAACGACAAGAATCCTCCTGGACTTCTAAGACAAACGTACCCAAATAATCACCCGGCCTCATTAAGGACCTTAATAATAGGTAGGTAGGTAGGTAGTTCCGGCTGACCCCAGATGGGGTCACACATAGACACTACCTACCTACCTACCTATTAATTGTAAATGCTATGTTCTTAAGGGCTACTTGAATTATACGTTTTACTTATTGAATCAAAGTTATTAAATACTTCAACGCCATAGAAAAGATCAGAAGTAACTCTCCGACTTGGCTATCAGCATGTGAATCTTGATTGGTAGGAAGTGCTTGACCACATTCCGGCTTCTCCGAATTCCAGAACAGAACAATATGTGAATTCCTTGTAAGTATTGAGGAAAACACAAGTCGCGAATTACTTAATCTAAAGCATATAGTATATTTTATTGTTAGCTGAAACAAGTTGGAGGCATCAACGGTTTTTTGTTAATAATAAAGCACTTTGATTTGGATGGGTTTATTCCCGGACGGTTCGACTTTACAAAAATGAACACACTCATTAATTAACATATTCACTACACACTTTGACAAAACACTTGGTAGATCATAGACATAGATAGAAAATAAGAGAGGTACAAGAACCGATCCCTGCGAGACACCAAGTTTTATAGTCAACGAGAGCGTAAGTTAAAGTCGGCCCTGCCCGACTTCGAAATACCCGTTACTCAGTTCAATTAGTGTTTAATAACCTCAAGCGGCTCGGATAAGTATGCAACATTTATTTAACTCGGCCATTTATTATTCGATCCTTTGAAAATTTGTGAGATTGTAAATATTGGCCACATAGACTACACTGCAAAATCTGAGTTCGATATCTTAAAAATTGTGGGAGTTATTTAACATTTTTTATTGCGGGGGCCGGAGGGGGCGTGGCCAAAATTTGAATCAAACATGATCTGCCTACAGACAATACTAGCTTAGATCTAAACTTTGGTTGCTCTAGCTCTTCTAGTCTCTGAGATCTAGGTGTTCATACAGACGGACAGACGGACATGGCTATATCGACTCGGCTGTTGATGCTGATGAAGAATATATATACTTTATGATATCGGATATGCTTCCTTCTCCCTGTTACATACATTTGCACGACTTTAGTATAACCTTTTTACTCTACGAGTACCGGGTATGAAAATGACGAAGAAGCTGTTGAAATAACCACTGCCTTTAGTAGCTCTTAGCGAGAGAAATGTAATGTCGTAACAGTCATTTCCGCTCCCTGCTTCTGTTAGTTAACAGAGCATTAACATTAATGTGAACAAAAGTATACAACGTTTATTATAGCTTTGGCATTTGTTATCCGATCTGTATGAAAATGTTAGAGATTCAGGACAGGGATATATCGACTCGACTATTGATGCTGATCAAGAATATACAGGGTGCGCCATATAAAGTGTCGGTATGGCAACACTGAATAAATATAAAAACACACAACCGATTGCTATATGTTGATCTTGTTCCTTTAATTTGGTCCTGTACAATTTATTTCGACTTCTTTTTGAACACAACATCAATAAAGTGGCCGCCTTTATTGGCCACAACAAAATGTGCCCTTTTTGCGGCATTTTCCATCACTTTTTCGAGCGTCTCAGTCGATAAAGTGCCGATTTCCGCACGAATGTTGGCCTTAAGCTCTTCAATGGTCTGTGGATCGCTGGCGTAAACCTTGCTTTTTAAATAGCCCCACAAAAAGAAGTCTGGGGCGGTCAAATCTGGAGATCTGGGTGGCCAGTCAATATCGCCTCTTTTTGATACCGGCCCAAACAGTCACTTTTTGGTCGTGTAAAGGTATTTCATGGATGCGGTGTGGATTTTCCGTGCCCCATATGCGACAATTTTGCTTATTAACACCACCAGAAAGCGTGAAATGGGCCTCATCGGTCATCAAAATTTGTTAGCACAATTGAACGATTATTTTCGATGAACAGCGTCACTATTTCGGCCCGTTGTTTTGGTGTGAAGCGTTCCATGGTCAAAATTGTACTAGATTGATGTTTCCAAAACATGTCTAACAAAAGCAATCGGTTGGTAAATGTCAAAGTTATTCAGTGTTGCCATACCGACACTTTATATGGCGCACCCTGTATATGGGTTATGGTGTCGAAAATTAATATTTCTATGTGTTTCAAACTTCTCTTCTTTACTCTTTACGAAGTGTCGGGGTTAGGCTAACATTTTCTTCCCACAAAAGTATTATTTTCGCGCAGAAAACCAGAACATTTATGACTATTGTAATCAGAAAGAGGACTCAACTTAACTTGTTCTTTAAATACAGGCATTGATTTTGATATTCTGGAAATTCTCAACAGTCCCAGGTCGGTATTACGCCCATGTCTAGTTTCCGCATATAATATTATGAGCTTTGATCCCGTTTTAATATCGAAATATTTCTTTCTAAGCGTGTTAGTATGTATAAACTAAACTTGAGCTGTTCTTTATTGAGCAGCCTTTTTACCTTTAAGAAAATTAAATATCAAATGAAATATTACAAAAGTTTAATACTAAATAAGAAGTTTTAGCGGGTCTACAAATTCAATCTTAAAGTGTCAAGGAATAAAAAAAAACTTCATGTTTGAAAAACACTAGATAAGAAATCCAAGGTGTTATTTTTTAAACCTCAGCTTCAAGGAATATTTTACAATTTCGAAATTAAATTTGTTCGTTTATTGAATAGCTTATCCCTTGTTCTATATAGATTTTCAAATTGGATTTGCTTCTTAAAATTGCTTGGATTTGTCTTCAGGAATACAGTTGCATTCGCAATGCAATTGTCTTTGACAGCACCAGAGAAACCCCTAAATGATTGATTGGGTTTTAGGGTCAGGTAAAGAGTCTTCCTGAATAAGAAATCTTGCCTAATATTTTACGCTCATTTAGGGTATTAAGTAAACGGAAAAAAAGAAAACATAGCGGCTTTTCTGCAACCCGCCCCACACCAGACAATTTCTCTCTTGGTCTTAACTCTTGAGCGGAGCAACACAATGACAGCGGATGGGAAAACTAAGGCCCACGCCCGCTTGACATTTGGCTGCTAAACAAATACGAAATGCTGCAAAAAAATCTTGGAAACAAATTGTAAAAAAGGTGAGGCGCAGGTCAATCAAGGCTTAGGCAGTTGCATTTTGGTGTTGCCTTTCATTAAAGGGAAGAAAAACTGAAATTGTGTCATTTCATGCCATGGCCGAGGCGAGGGCGAGGGCGAGGGACACGCGCACCTGGCCCATCTACCGTTTCAAGGAGTCTTTCGATTTCTGTTTTTTGTTTGTTTTGTGTGTACTTTAGCTTCCTCTTAACTGTCATTTTTAATTGTTTGACTGGCGCACAATACGTTCAACGGTTATCAGAGGCGGGGCAAGAGAAAAAATAATTTATCGAACATTTTTGGGGCGTTTTATGGCCTGAACTCTTGACGTGGCCAGCGTAGCCCCCTTTCCCATTAAGCTCGCGTTTAAGTGCCTCTTCTTCTGCCCTTCATTCTCTTTCACTTGCACTTGAAATTTTGCGCCTGCACAGCAATTTCTGCGTCTCGCCTTTCATTTCGTTTCTCATTTTCTACGTCTTTGGTTTTCCAATCTTAATTTTTTCTCTCCGGTTTTTTGTTTGGGGTTGAAAATAATTCATTTATGCAAATGAGGGGTGTTTAAAATTAAGCAAAGAGCACGTAGGCCTAAAGTAGCAGTAGCAACAGCAGCAGCAGCAGCAACAACAACAGCAAGCAGCCGAGTCCAAGTCGGCCATAATGAAGAAGGAGGTGAGAGAGAACTGAGCTGCTGAGTGGAAGGACGCAGCCGTTTGGCAAGGGCAGTCAGGGCATTGGAAAATGATAAAAACAAAAGGTTTCTGCCTCCCCTACCCCACACAGCAGACTCTCATCTTTTTGTGCTTTGGGTATAAGTTACAATTTGTAAGAATTTGATGGCAGTTGTTGGGGGTGAGGGTGGTGGGCAGGAAATGTAGACCCGAGGGGAGCGTTGCGTTTTTGCAAAACTCTCACTTTTCGAAGGTGACATTTTTATTTTACTATATTAAACTTCTCAGTTTTGTACGAGAATCGAAAAAAACAACGCAGCTCTGGTGCTAAGACTAAATGTACACAAGGCAAGGAAAAAGTGAGAAGCTCGGTCTACAGGACCGTATGCAGGAAACAACGTTAACATATTTCCATTTGTCAAATGATTATTGTGTACATTTTATACTATTAATGTGGAGAAATATCAACTACTTTGACTTGATAAGAACCATCAAGGAAAGGAGTAAGAAAATAATACATACCTCTTCTCAAAATCATAAGCAAGTATTTTGTGCTAGAGTATGCTAGATCTTACGTGAAATGAAAATTATAAAAACCAAATATTTGATTATCGACCGTTATCGTAGATTTCAAAAAGATTGATTTGATCTCGCCTAGATCGAACTTTAAAGAAGTTTCAGGGTGCATCAATCCGAAAGGCTAAGTCCATACAATTTTCAATTTTAAAACGAAAGAGCGAAAAGAAATCGAGAGCAAGAAAATCTCTCTCAGCAATACAGTATACAAGCGCTTCTTGGCGTTTGATTATTGTGTGGATTTTTGCACTTATGCAGCCTTGAAATTCCCAAGCAGTCATAGCAATGCTAGCATGGGTGGGAAGCTGAAGTCTATTAAAGATAAATCCTGGTGAATGCAATCAACGTATGTGCTTGGGCCTACTGGTTTTAACATCGAAAAGGTCGTGTGTGTTAGAAACTTATTTTTGGGTAACACCGAGCTTAAATAAATAGCTAAAGTTAATCTTGGTTATTTTAGAAGCAATCCTTCTTCGGATTGAGTGCAGTTTAAATAGCGAGCTCAATTAACTTTCAGGTAAACTAACACCAAGCCGATTTCAAGATCAAATCAAGTATGAATGGCGATCTTAAATCAATATCTGATCTAAGAACTCAAATCGAGTTCGCAAAACAAGTTTAAGTCAATTTTAAACTAAGCCTATATCGAGCTAAAATTAAGTTTTTCCGAGTCATTATAGGGATCAAGACAGAATTCCGAGATTTAAGAATCCGCCCTCAAGTTCATCCTGACTAGTTACTTCAAAGCTGGCGCCAATAGCTTGTGACGGGGACCGGGAGTGTAAGTTTTAAAAGATAAAACTTTTTCATTTGACCTCTTGCACAACAGACACAAACATTACCCGCTGCACCACACCCGGCTTGAGAAAATCCGGCTTTGACCGACTTCTGACACCATTTGGGCTTAATTTGAGCCCGTATTTCTCGAATTGTTTTCTGTGTGTACAACAAAATGATCAAAATGACAGTGGTGATGCTATCCATCAGCACACTTTGCTTCTTATTTCATTAGTATCTTAGTTTTCTTTCGTGGTTTCCGATTCGTAATGATTCACAGCTTAGCTAGCTTAGCGGCTCAGAACTGGTTTACATATCATATTCCCATGTAATCGCAGGATGCTACCTTCAAGTAGCAGTGACGTCTCCTAAAGAAAATGTCACTTCATTCTATATTCTAAAATTATCTTGGAGACTTTTCTCTTTTCACTAAGTTATCGCTCAATTTCAGTCAGAAGCTCGCTATCAACTGGACCATTGTTCAGGTCAACAATAGTCTTTAAAAGTTTATTAAAAAAGAAATATACCTATTTATTTGGTTCTAATTGATAAATTTTTGCATTCTGGTTATTAAAGACTCGAATGCTGAAAACATAAATCATCTCATCATCATCATAAACGTTCCTGACTGTTTATGAAACAAAGGTATATGCGAGAAGTATGATTTGATTTAGTAAAAACTTAAACCGATATAGACGAATTTCTCATTGTATAAAAAGTTAATTACAGTATATTTTTCACTCCAGCAACAAGTGCGTCATCAGAAAGAGCCTTTTCGCAGGCTGGAAATCCAAAATCAGATAAACGTCCAAAATAACATTTAAAGATGCTTTGGCTCAAAAATTGTGTTTTTAAATGATAACTTTTATTTTATAACATTATATTTGTGTCCGGTTTTTTGAAAACATAGGTTGAACTGATGACGCTTTTTGAGCCGATTCTATATCTTGATTGTCGCTAATTGACGACACGATTTGCCGGTCCTTTTATTTTCAGGAAGAATGACTTAGGTGGCAGAATTAACTGAATTAAGTGAGAGCACCTAGCTTTTGCCCAACTTGTTGTTTAGCAGTTGGAAATTGTAGTCACAGAATTTACGGATTGACTCAATTTTTGAGTTGATTTGATTTAAAGAACCCCTGGAGCTTGATCTGTTTGGAGTCATTGGCCGTGCTCAGCAGATGAACTGATCACGAAGCAGTTATCAGAAAATAATTATACATCGAAAAGTTTCTGCTGAACGAAGTGCTACCGTTTTGGATAAACACTTTTAAAGGCGATTTTTTAAAAGCGGCGCCGATTGGTGACGCTCCTTCTAAATAGTCAAGCTTAAGTTTTACCATAGTTTTTTGCTCATTTAAAATATTTATCGCCCATAAAAATAATCATTTTTAAATTAAGTGCACAAAATGAACCAAGAGACGCGTATCGTTATCGAATAAATACCTATCGCTATACAATTGCAGCAGTAGATAACAGTATCACTTGAAATGAGCGTTCTATTTCCTATTGTCTATTATTATACCGTATCACTGGAGTACAGCAGAAAGATTAGTGAACGTGTATGATTGATCAGGGAGCAAGTTCTTTTGCTGAACGTGGCCATTATAAATATGAGCTGACTTACTTGAATCAAAACTAGTTCAGGCTTGATTTACCTGAGCCTTGTTTTAAAAAATTAGTCAAAAGGGAGCCAAAGACATATTAACCTTACTTTATGGTCGCTTATGCCCTTACCTTTTTAGATAATTTTAGCCTTGGTATAAGGCAAAAAACTGCCTAAAAGTGAGGAGTTTTTGACCTTAGTTTTACGAACAAAATTCCAAACTTTTAGGCAGTTTTTTCCTTATACCAAGGCTAAAATTACCTTATTTTTAGGAACAAAATTCTTCAAAAATGTAAGAATTTTGTATCCCCCCCACAAAGGACTTGGATTTATATAAGCCCCCACCTCACCTTGCCTTGACTTTGTGTGGTGGTAGTAGAGTATTGTGTTGAAATTCTTTTTTCTGAAGAACTCTTAAAATCGTTTATTTAAATATTAACCTGGTACTCGATCCCGGGTCCTCTGGTTATTAAGCACTATTGACATAGGGTCAAGTTACTTTAAAGAGCCCAATCAATTTAGCTGGCAAAATTTTGAGTCTTTTTGTTGTTGAGGAAATAGTAACCTTAATATAAGGTGAATTTTTCTTAATGTTCGTAATGTAGAAATATCAGCTTAAGCTTTAATTTATCAATAATCCGTGTGACGCGGGAGTTAGAATTTCTGCCTTACAACGTGGAGGTTGTAGGTTCCAGTCCCAGTGGAGGCCATTTTTTTTTTATTAATTCTAATATTTTTGGATTTTTTCTTTTGTTGTGAATTTTTTAAAAAGGAATTTTTTTTAAATAATTTTTGACTTCAGACTTAAACTGTGCCACAAAATATAGAGGTGCCGTGTACAATCGGGGGTCCCAAGTGCATTGTTTAGAAATAAAGTTATTGTTAAAAAAAGAAGAAAAAATGAAATATATATATACAGGGTTGTCCATATTCGACGGACCCATCTGGCAACGCCATAACTTTTGACAGAGATGTCAGATCGCTTAATGACATACCGCGTTTGAAGCGTCAGTCCAAGCAGATTTTTACCATGGAACAATACACGCCACGCGAGCGCTCTGAAATAGTTGAAATTTACATTCAACAGAACAAGTCAATTGTGAAAACTCAACGTGCTTTTAAAAAATTAAAATTTCACATTGAATGGGACCGTAAATAAGCAAAATTGCCGTATTTACGCCACTGAAAATCCTCAGGAGATTCAAGAAGTGCCTCTTCATGACGAAAAAGTCACAGTTTGGTGCGGCGTTAGTGCGAAAACGGTCATTGGGCCGTTTTTCTTCCAAAATGAAAATGGCCATGCTGTTACCATCAACCAGGAGCGTTATCGCGACATGATGACCAATTTTGTGATGCCAATTATTCGTCGAAAGCGTATGAGGCAGTTCTGGTTTCAACAAGACGGCGCTCCACCGCACACAAGTCGCATAACAATCGATTTTCTGAAGAAATTGTTTCCGGGCCGTTTGATGTCGAAAAGTGGTGATTTGGACTGGCCACCGCGTTCGCCCGATTTGACGCTGCCTGACTTCTTCTTGTGGGGATATTTGAAGTCAAAGGATTACGTTAACAAGCCAAGGACCGTAGAAGAGCTCAAGGACAACATTCGTGAAGAAATAGCCGCTATTCCGGCCGAAATGTTGGCGAAAACGATGGAAAATGCTGCAAAAAGGGCACAATACTGCCAGAAAATTGGTCTTTTAGGTCAAAATCTGGCCGTTTAGCTAAAAAATTGCCTTGAAAGTTGAATTAAAGGCAATTTTTCATTTTAGAAAGTGCTTAACCTTAATTCTAAGCTGCTCTATTTTTTGAGTATACTGATGCAGGGTTCTCGTTGCTACGTCATCAAGGTGGTCTGGGAAATGAACCGAAGATATTAGTTGCGGTTTTCGGTTCGGTTCTGTATTTTCAAACAGAATCTAGTTGCGAAATTGTAAGTTAGCCGGACACACCTTCTCGACGTGACAGCTGAAGTCATAAGCAATTTGCAAATCTATGCAACGCTTTGCCATCGCGTTAATAATAAGGACTTGTGGCATCAGTTCAGATACAGAGACGAAGATTGAAAGATAAGATTCGGTTTTAAGGAAGTCAATTGGATTTCTTGATGACTATGGTTTATGAATATTCTTGGTATTCTTAAAAATTCACTTGTTCTCTTTTTTTCATAAGCAAATGAAATTATTTCATCATTTTATGACCTAATCTACCTAGCCCCCCACTTACCGTACAATCTTCTTAGGCCTAAGTGCTGTTTATCACATAACTTCAAAGGACACTGAAAAGCTTTCAATGCTCACCTACTTACAACAAAACTACCGAAAACAATTACGTCAATTATGACAGTTATAAAAACTTAAAAGCCGCTCCATAAAAAAGTGGGCAAATAAAAATCAGCATGTGACCTGTGCAATGGCAGAAGGCGGGTGGGGGTGGGGGCCAGTGCCCATAGGTGCGTTGACATGCCAAAAAGAAAACACCACAGCGAATAAAAATGTCATAAAATTTGAAATGAGAGCGACAGACAGACAAGCTGCGAACGGGAGTGGGGGGGCCCAGGACATGACAACAGACATACATATGCCTAGCAAATATTGCAATACCCGGAGGGGTGGACAAGGTGAATGCGAATGCTGGATTGGGCTGCGGCTAATGCAATTAGATGAGTGCCAGGCGAAGATGTCAGCACAAAAACGACAACTTCTACGCACACAAATTTGGTTAATGTGTTTTCTTGATACAGGTACAAAAATGCATATGAATTTTTTATGTATCAATTCTGGGTGGGGGAGGGAGGGAAGATCTGTGTCAGTTTGTTAGCAGAGAATCAACAAATTAAATTGAAATGGAAAGCTAACTAAATTGTGTATTATTAATTTTGTGATTTTATCTAAGCACGGTTTTTTTACACATATGCCACACTTCAAATGTAACTACCTAAGACAATATATGAATCTCCCCTCTTGCCACTTATCAATCATCAATCTGAAATCATTGCCAAGTGCCTTGACTATCATCAAATAAACAGCTCACGGCCTCTGGCGCTGTCCTTTCTTCCTGCTTAACCCTCTGTGGAAGGGTTCCGCTTGCCACACATGTGACCCTTTCTACCCAAAATAAAGCGGAGAAAGGCATTGAAAGTGACAACAACAACAATAATGGGCACACAAAAGAAGTAGCTCAGCCTGATCCCAGCCAAAACATGACATTTATTACGCTCTATTAGCGGCAAAGGAACTCTGGATTTTTATGCGTTTTTTACACACACAGCAATTGGAAAGGGTGGGGGCCCCTCGATATCACACACACTCACATATGTACCATGCATGTGAGGCCATGCGAATCCTTTATGCTCTCTTGCAGCTTGAGGGTGAAGCAAGCGATTTGTAATGCGTTTGGTGCGAGGTTTTTTATGTGGCCAAACCGGCTCTAAATGTTGACGCGTGCTCCTGCGGTCGACTTTGCATACACACACACACTCGATGTGTGTAGTTATGTGTGTGTTGCCTTTGGCTGGTGTGTGCCCTGCCTCCCACCATGCTGAAAGGTTAAACGCTGCCGCTGGGCACATAATTTTGTCAAGTGCTGTCAGTGCGTGGCCCCTCACATATGTTTTGCTGCCCTCCTCTGCCTCTGGGTGTGTGTGTGTGTGTGTGTGTGTGCTTTACGTGCCCCGCCTCGGCTGCTTAATGGGAAATTAACAACTTAATTAATTTCATTGCCATTTATCTTCGGCAAAAACTTCAACGCCACACAAAAATCAACAACATTCCATTGGTCAAACTTTGGAGCATCCTCCCTTCTGCCCGGACTGGGTTGCCGCAAATGAGATTTATTTATGCGCGTGTGGCGAAAACAAACAGGCAGCGCACAAGAAGGCCACCAACTAAAGATTGGACTTAAAGGCCAATTTTGGGTTTGAAGTTGAATATGTTTAAACAACATGTTGAGTAAAGTACAAATGGTGGCAAAAGATAAGATTAGTATGAAAGACTCTATGCAGGCATACAATTCGCATCGCTTTTATCACGAATAACTTGTTCTTAGACAGTACTTTTAGTCAACACACTCAAAAGAGCTCTAAATTTTACACATCAGGAAATTAGAATACAAATATATGTGGTGTAAACCCATAGTATTCTTAATCTACTAATTGCATTAAACAATGTTGTGAATAAAATAAGGCTTAGATGTTCCAAAGGCTGATTCTAATGCTAGCTGCTTTGCGCCGTGATTTTGTCATCGGCATCACAATTTATCGAAAAGATGCGATGAGGTATTGGCAGTACTTTTGCATTCTTGAATTCTTACATCCATTGAATTCATGGTATTGGGTTAGTTTACGTTGTAAAAGAAAACTTTCTGACGATAAAATGGGCTTAGATGAAATTTTTCTTATTTCCACAGTTTTTTCTTGATTGATCCCAGTATGCAGAATGATCGATAATCTAGTTTTCCCGAATATTTTAGATAATTAATAACACCTTCCAAAAGGAATATGAGCATTAAATCAGGCTGTAAGTATAGCAAATTGGTGGAAAATTTATTACAATGGTACCGGCGAATGGGCTCCCGCCTGACCGAGTATTTTCATATTTGTTGCCATTTCCATATAGAAAGGCGGTCGTTCCATATCCCCCAAGTTTATTCATAATTTCATACCAAAGCTGCAATATCTGTTTTGTGTAAATATGGCTAGCTTTATTCGCGCTTTCACAGCGCTGGCAATCTTGCAAAGCGGTTAATTATTATTGTTAGTGCTGGCAATTGCAACGATAAGCGTAAGATACGCAAAATAATCGATACCTTGTCAAGTCACTACTCGGAATATCACGGATGCATGTGCATTCAAATTGAATGTTTAATGTTAAGTTCAAGTTGCTCGGGAAGAATTGACCATTGCACATCGGTCAAGTGAGTTTACTCCCTCGTATGCCTTTTTCAAGGCACGTGTGTCAGGCGTGCTTGCCTTTTTCAAGGCACACGTTCTTCCGGGTTTAACCTTCAATTTGAAATATTCAAACTAAAAAGAATTGTCGAACAAAGGTCATTGACCAACTTATGAACAGAGTATATGTGTTTTCACAACCATTGTTGTGAACAATATCGTGATAGTTTGATACAAACAGTAGATTTTTCCACGCGCTTACACTAGCAGGCCATATATTGGACCTTGTGTTCGTCGCCAAATGAGTCATAGTGATGGCAGAATAAGTTCTTAAATGAACTTCGCCAACCCCGAACTATCGATAACGATAGTTCAATTATCAAGCCCAAAAAAAAAAATAATGTTAAGTTCTCACCGCCGTGATTTTGTTATGGACATCACGATTTTTCGAAAAGATGCGAAAAGGTGTTCGCATTGGCAAACATTTTTGCATTCTAATGTTCTTGCATCCACTGAACAGCTGACTGGGATTTGTTGACATTGTGAAAAGAATATTTGGTGCAAGTAAAATGGAGTTAGACGATGGTTTATTGCACTTGCTGCATATGTTGCAGAGAATACAGATATACAAATTAAATTTTCTTGATTTGTATTTTTACAGTTTTTTCCTATATTTTGTTACAAAGCTTTATATTTAAACTTAAAAAGATTAGTATTTGGCATTAAACAGCAGCCTAAAATAATAATTAATCTTATCCATCTTGTTTTGCCATGGCGATTTTCTTTTGTTTTTTTTGCGCTTAGAGTTCTACAGTTGTTTATTGCTTTTTTAGCGCTGGCAGTTGTAACGATACCAGTACGATAGGCAAAATTATCGATACCTTGTCATGTCGCTACTCGAAAAGTCACGGATGCAACCACATCCAAATTCCAAAACTGGTTTGCTACCACTTGCCGATATGATTTCTGTATAGCGTGAAAATTGCATCCGACACAAGAATGCAGGAATGCAAGAAAGTGACGCAAGAATGCTCCGAGATAATGGAAGCGTTCAGTAGAAAAACTTTCTCCCTGATCAAGACACATTTGTACTAATCTTCTGCTTAGCTAAAGTCATGAAACAACAAGAGACTTTTGTAGCGTAAGCTTTTGGCAAAAGTACGCATCACACTGACTACGACCCACCTGTATAGCCAATGTGACTTATCATGATAGAGGAGCATGAATCGAGGAAATAGTAAGCTCCTTTCAAGTGATACTGCTGCCTACAGCTGCAATTGTATATCGATAGGTTATTTTCGATACCGATATGCGTATTTTAAAAATCTGTTTTTAATGGGCGGTAAAAATTAGAATAAACCATAAAATATATTTTAACCTAAGTTTGACTACGTAATTATCTGTGCTGCTTGTCGTTGAAAGTCTTGATCCAAAGATGTATTACTTCGTTCATTAGAAACTAATTGATGTATAATTTTTGTTGTGGTACCTGTTCAGCGATTCTTCAAGTGGTCTTATCAATGCGATACGCATAGAAATATATTGTTAAATACTTTTAGGAAAATTGTAGATTCAAATTAATACAGGCAAGTTGTTATTTCAAAGTGTAAGTAATAAAATCGGGACACTTTCCCGTCAGTGTAAAAAGATTCTTGACATCTCTAAGAATATAAATTGCGCCAGCTACTTATACTCGAATATTTTTGCGCTTTTTTTGAACTCAAAATGATATACTAAGGTCTTTTGTAGATGTAAATTTCCTTACCCGCGATTCACTCACGTAATTTTCGAAACGTCCAGCGCCACTCACGAATCACGCTCGATATAAGATCGCGCCTCAAAAATGGATTTTACGAACAAAAACGCAGTTATACACATACACACAACGGCCTCGTATCTTTGGCAAATAAAAACAGCTGCTTTAAGGTATTATTCTCCACATCGTTTTTTACTTTTTTAAATTTGTGTGGGCAAGTAAGATTTCCCTTGTACCTTATTGAATGCACCGGAGTCACATCGACATACCTTTGCCACACTGAGAGGAACGTGACACGACTTTTTTGCATGGGTGTTGTCATGAATTTTGGAACAGATAGTATTCCTCCCACGTGACACGTTTAAATTTACGTCATCGTGCTATAGTTCCTCTTGAGTGCCTAAATATGAATAAGAATGGCCGTCTTTTACACAATCGGTCACTTCCACCAGCTATTGGTGCCAGCGGTAGCGTAAAACTCGGCGTTAAACTGAAGGTTCCTTTACCTTGTGCGAAAATTAGAAGCACATAAGCCGATTGATTGCGAGAAGCTTGGCTTGATCCTTTGGGGCTGCAAAATGTGTTTTTTTTCTTCAGTTTCAACTTATGTGGGACAAGTATTTGGGTTCCCCATTGAGTTTTTTCTTATTCCCACACAAAAATACTCTCTCAGTCCTTCTCCCTCCTACGACCAGCAACTTGACTTCAATTAGAACCCGTTGAGCGTTGGCTGTGGTGCAAAAAAAATTGAGAAAAAAACCAACTTTTCGGCAGCTGCGCTCCGCTGACAACAAGAAAAAAACTTACCCCCCCACTGCCTAACCCCTAACCTAACCAGGCGAGCGCCGCCGCCGACGACGCCGCACAACCCTAACGCTTTTTTGCTGTTCGCTTAAATATAAAATTACACTATCAACATTAAGTTTAATACCCGCAAGTGCGGACGGAGGGCAGGGGGAGTCAGCAAGTTTTCTGGAAAACGTTTTAAGTGCCAAACCCAAACAGACGAAAGTGGCTGGCTGGCAGGGTTGTCATTGTCGTCTTCGATGCTCGGCTGATGTGGTGGGGTGGGGGGCGAGGGAAAATAAAAAATGTGCCACCCTTCGAACAACAGGAACAAAAAAAAAACACAAAAATTCTATAGCTATTAAAAAATGTAAAAGCGAAAACAAGGAAAATCGCGCGTGTAAAGCAAAAGTAGAAAATTTGAATAGCGCCGGCGCAGGCGATGTCAGGAGGATAATGTGGAAAATTTTTGTTTGTGGGTGCCTTTCACCCACGCAGCCAGCTCATTTGCAAAGGGTGAATGAAATTAAGAGAAATGGGAAGCGGCAGAAGGATAAGGCCCGAGGGGGGACGAATGCTGATGAATTAAGCGTGGGGGTAATTTTTTTTCTGCTTTTCGGGCGCTTCAGACGCTCTCGCATGCCAGTTCAATTTCCTCATCAAACATGCTTTTAATTTTAAGCGCGCACATCGAGGGCATCCCCAAAGCTCCCGTTCCCCCGTCGCAGAAAGGGGTTGGAGAGTTCGTTACCGCCGACTGTTGATCGATATTTTAATTTCAATTTTTTTTTCTTTGCAATTTTCTCAATGCGTTTCCTTAGCTTTGGCATTTTTCT
Source organism: Lordiphosa fenestrarum (assembly GCA_035044985.1). Classification (NCBI taxonomy): domain Eukaryota; kingdom Metazoa; phylum Arthropoda; class Insecta; order Diptera; family Drosophilidae; genus Lordiphosa; species Lordiphosa fenestrarum. The sequence goes on from JAWNNO010003636.1 coordinate 83,354, forward strand.
TGACTTTTTTCTCATTTGCTGCTTTGATTTTCCTGCCAAGGATGCTAAGATGTTGACGATGATGTGGCTGTTGACTGTGTCTGTCTCTGAGCGAGTGTGTTTGTGTGTGTGTGGTGTGGTGTGGTGTGTGTTGCCTTTTGTTCATTTGCATTTGCCTCGTTTTCATTACGAAGCCCTTCGCTATCCCCACTGGCAGTTGGCTTTGTCGAGGCGTTTGTTATTAAGTTTGCAATTTGGCGCTGGGAGTCTGAGTCGCAGCTTCCTGTCTGTCTTATTTTTTTCCTTGGCAACTCTTTTGATGAGTCTGTGTGTGTGTTTGTAATGAGGTACAGTTGCCTACGGAAAATTATTGGAAATAGATGGGAGCTGCCCCGTTTGCCTAAAGAAATTTGCAGATTACCTTTACATTAGAAATGTTTCCAACTTTGTGTAAAGGTTAATATACTAAACCTGAATTGCAAGTTATTCATTTGTAATTGTACCATGAACATTCGTCCACTCACTCAAAGAAAACGGAAATGAATTTCGTAGTTGGTTCAATGTAAAATTTACGAGAAGAATGCCGTTTTATGTTCCCGAGTTTTCAAACTCATTGCTATCTTTTTCTGTTCACTTACTTTTTATACCTTGTTCCCATAAAAAATGAGAAAAGGGGGAACTCCAAGTCGTGCGAATATATGTAACAGGGAGAAGGAAACACTTCCGACCCCATAAAGTATATATACTCTTGGTCAGAATGAACAGCCGAGTCGATATAGCCATGTCCGTCTGTCCCCCGTCTGTCAGTCTGCCTGTATGAACTCGTCAATCTCGGTGACTAAGAAATAGAGCCCCAAATTTTTGCATGAAGGTAGGTGTATACCGTAAGCATATCAAGTTTGTTTCCCCCTCCCCCTTTTTATCGACAAAAACCGTCAGATCTACAATTTCGAAGTTAGAGCAAATGGTTTAATATACATCAAGCAAAATCCTATATCTATCTATTCCGAAAAGTACAATCAGATCGGACAAAAAACACCCCTACACGTCATACCTCTATCTCTTACCATCTCTGAGATCTGTGCGTTCATACGGACAGACAGACGGACATGGCTACATCGACTCGGCTGTTGAAGCTGATCAAGAATATATATACTTTGTGGGGTCGGATATACCTCCTTCTGGTTGTTACATACTTTTACACAAACTTAAAATACTCTATGTACCTACGATTCAGAGTATAAAAACAAATGAACAATGTATTTGGTAGTCGGAGCAAAAATTGAAAACGATTTTAGCCCGATAAGGTATACGTTTTAGTCGAGAGCAATTTCATAAGCATAAGGTATACGTTTTAATCAAGAGCAATTTCACTTTAATTCCTGGAAAGTGTATGCACTTCTCCAGAATGTTCTTATCATAATAGATCAGCCACTAAGCACTTCAAAATTTGCAATAAATATTAGGACGAAAGCGTTTAGAAGTTTTAATATCTACCACATTGCCCAGCGATCTTCGTACCGCATCACAATCAATACCTTTATGATAAGGTTTTGAGTTCTAGGTATTCAAGGCACAAAATTTAAGTTCTATTCAAGAACATTTGCTTTGATGTGTAGATTTTCTTCAGTGAAGCACCTTGTGATATGGAAAAGTTTTGATTTATTTATGTTATTAGTCGGAAAAACGAATAAAATGGATGGTTTGCCGACACGAGAACATGCCACGTACAATTTACCATTCGAATATTTAGACCACAAACACTCAAGATATCTTTGTTAATCGTCCCGGTATGCAAGGCGAATCGAAATTTGATTTCACTTTAACTCAAATGCACATCGGTGGGCATCAATCATAGCCACATTGATCACAATTTTTTTCATCACGAAACGCGTTCCATTGCATAGTTTTGGTTGGCTTAGATTTCGATAGATTCACTTTTATTCATACCCTTGTCGAGCTTGACAGACTTTCTTACAATTTTTTTTTAAAATTTACTTAAACATTTGATGTCGATTTGCGCGGACTAAGAATTCATTTTAGACTCATGATTTCTTGGGGAAAGTTTCTTTGAATTGTCTCTAGTTTTCGATTTTGCTTTATGCTCATACAAATCGAACCCTCTAATATATATAGATTAACATTTCAATAAGAAGAACTGTAAATTTTAATACACCCATTTGGAAAAGCCAGAATTCCTAAGATGAATCAACCTAACAAGAAAGGAAATCCGGGGTCCAAGAAGAAATGGTCTCTTAAAGTGGATGGATCTACCTCAACCAGTACATTGGAGAATAAGGATGATAAACCTGAACCATCATCAGTGGATGATTTGCTTTGCCCTCATAAGATCCAAGTTCCCGACTCATTTGATCAAGGTTTTAAGGAGAATTATGATCCTACAGATCAAGATGAAAAAGAGGCCACTGCATCAGGTCCTATTTCATCGCATTCAGAAGGGGTGAAATTTATAAACGGAACTGAGAATGCTGAGTAAGAGAATGAAATGCTCAACAATCTATACTTGGACCAGAGTGGAATTGACATTGTTGTATCTCCTGCTCCATCAAACAACTCAACCGTGAAAAATCACATACCCATGGAAATTCAATTGGATATTTCTGGATTAAGTGATGAATTTTATAAGAAATTAGAAAAATTTATAACAGACATCAACCTGATGTCAAAAGATCTCAATCCAGGTTCTAAAAATTATCTAGAAATTGAAACAAGTTATTCCACCAAAAATGGGCGTCCTTTGTGTCTCACTGTCACCAAAGAGACTGGAGATAAACTCCTTAACCCGGATGCTGAAAAACCGAGTACATCTAGATTAGTTCAGAAGAAGATCGACTTACCTCCCCCTTGTGGAAATTCAATCCAGTATCTAGAAATTGTTGTGAAAGATCTGGAAAAGGGTTTTACTTGGCGTCATCACATTAAAGGAGATAAAAATGTCAGACTTTATAATATTAAAACTCCCGGTTACACCGAATGTGACATCAGAGCAGTTCTACAATCTACTCCCGACATAGTAAATGGGAAATCTTACATGTATTATGTACTATCTAAGAAAGGTCTATTAAAACCATTGCAGAGTCAATATATATATATTATATAAATTTAAATAGATTTACAATATATTAAGATCTAGTTCCATAAGAACTAAAGAATCGGAAAAGAAAACATCAAATGAATAATTAGTGATGAGGAGTCGTCCCGATCGATAACCATTCAAACCGATAACAAGGAGTACGAGGGAACAAACGATTTAAAAAAAACTAGCAGAATCAAAACATGATGAAACTGTGATTGCGGACATTGCAATTAATAATTACACAGCAATAAATTAAAAAAAAATGAATACACTTGGACATCAAAGTTCAGTTCTCCAATAGTTTGGTCGAATACATAGTCAGGGAAGTTGATGGTGAAGACACAAACGTAATTAAAAGTAATAAAAGAAGCTCTTACAGAATAAATTCCTTGAATTAGAAAATTGAAACTAATTCAATACTGTCTCCAAAAAATATTAATGATTTAAGTTTTCTCAATCAAGACTGGCTACCTTGAGCACATCCTTGCAAATATCCATAAGCCGGGACTGGCAAAGAGTATTAGTAGTTCCACTCCAAGTTAATCTCCAAATGAAAAGGAAAGTAATTAATATAAATGAAAGACTATTGGTCGAAAGCGACCAGTTCGGGCAGCTGCCAAATAGTAAATGAAATTGTTTCTTATTTTCTGTGGAAGCAAATTTCGTTTGGTAAACTAAGGCCTACTATGATAAACAATTAAGGTGGAAAGCAATTGGCATTGCAAAATAAAATACTTAAAAATTATAAGCAACTAAGTAGGCGATTTGTTCTCTGTGTACCAAAAGTACACAGAGTATATTAAAATTTTGCAAAAGTTTGTAACAGCCAGAAGGAAGCCTCTTCGACCCCATAAACATTGTTAAATATATTCCTGATCAGCATTATAAGCCGAATGAATATAGCCACGCACTGATTACAGAGATGGTAAGAGATAGAGGATCGCCTTCTTGTAACTGCATATTTTTTATACTTTTTGCCACGCCCTCTCCCTTATATCTCCCACACTTTAAGGACACAAGGTTCGTATCTTCTGTACATATTTAGTAATTAGAATTACTTATCGATTCACTGAAGGAATGCTGATGATCTGATAAACAATTGCAGCACCGGCTAAAGCAGCGATGGACAGCAATGCAAAAAAAGGGGCTAAAATCGCCCTAAAATTTACAAATTCGCATAAAAAAAAGGGATCAAAATCGATTCACCTTATATTTTAGAAAAATAATTTCTTAAAATAAAACTGAGACTTTCAGAAATTAAGAAAAAATCACCTGGCCCTTTTATATACCGAAAGTAGGGAACTCGAACATGAGAATAATTTTCTAAAAAATTCAGTTTTAGGGTTTTGCTTGTCTAAGTTGAAGAAAAATCAGTTCTACAAAACGGTTCGGAGTCGATCCGCTTCGGATTCGGAGTGTTTGGTTTAAGTGTTCGTTCATATTTATGTGTATTCATGCATACATTTTTCAAGACTGTAAAACTCACTGTGAAAATTTCTATGTAGAGCTACGATTACATATCTTAGATCTTAGAGCAAAAACAGCTTGCAAACAAACACATTGCAGAATTGGATAATCGTCAAAAGGAATTAATGTACGAAAGCATAAACGATTCTTTACCATGTTCATCTTTTGTTGAAGATGAAATTGATTCTTTAGCTAAGTAGCTAGAAAAAAATGAGCGAGAAAGCTAAGCTAACTTGGTCTGTGCCGAAGTTTTTATACCCTTGCAAGTGCTCGCTTCAATATTTAAAAAAAACCTTTTTCCCACAACGACCCGTTTTCCGATCAAACGTTCGTATGTGAGCTGTATAATATAGTCAACAGATTTTACCAAAAATTTTTAAAATTAGGTTAAAGCATGTGAAACAAACAAATACAAAATAGCAGGATGCTACCATTACAAACAAAAAAGTTTTTCTAACTAAAGCTAGGTACGGAGAAGCTGAGAATTTTCTCGGAGCCCATCTAATTACATAGCTCAAAGAATGCGCTGCAGAAAATTCACAGAGCACATTCTCTGAGCGGGTACGGAGACACCACAAATGCGCTCTGAGAACGAGCATGGCCTGCCAACTCGTTTTTTGGCCAAACAGCTGATAAATTCTCGCAGGGGGTCAAAGAAATTATCAAACATGTTTGATAATTGTCAGAGGTACCTACGTGAAAAAAAATGGAAGCAACCAAAACAAATAAAATCAACACAAAAGGCATTATTAGAACTCTACGGAGGACGAACGTGTGGCGCCAATCGAAGCGGTCAAATCGCAAATCATTTTATGGGATTTGAGTAACAAAAATCATTTCGATGCAATTTGCACCCTCCATAAATGCTCCTCATCCTTCAGCGCCACCCAAAATGACTCCATAAAAAGAACCATGACATTCCCCAGAGCATCTTCATTCATCAAGAGTCTACCAGTTTACATATTCACAAAATGATTAAATTTTCTTAAGCGCGCTTTGTTTTGTAAACAAACAACAGCTGACCAGCACAGGGTGACCGTTTCAGATTCAGTGACATTTGGCTGATTTCTGGTCTTTCTTCTTTCTTTTGTATGGCAGCTATGCCATATAGTTGTCCGATTTTCATTAAACTTGGCAATATTAAAAAAAAAAGCATGGAAAACCTATGAATTCAAAGTTTGGAGATGTTTAGAGATAGTTTTCCGACCGATTGTTTCTATGGGAGCTTTGAGATATAGTTATCCGATCCGTTATAAAAGTGAGAAATATTAATTCGGCAAGCTATATCATTGCTTCTTTTGACGGAATTCAAAGATTGCCTTAAAGCTCTAAAGTTTTAAAGAAATGGGGAAAACTATCATTGTAAAGAACTTAAAAATGTCGCATTTGTTGT
>JAWNNO010003642.1:0-17663 GCA_035044985.1 Lordiphosa fenestrarum
ACAAAATTTGATGCTGATCAAGAATATATATACTTTATTGGGTCGGAAATGATTCCTTCTGGCTGTTACACACTTTTGCACTTCTTAGATACAGACAATATTACTGTCGGGACTGGCAAAGTTTCTTTTTTGTTTATTAATGTATATAGTATACATGAAGAAGGCGTGGTGCCAGAAATCTGATTATTTGTGTCATTGTGTGCCCTTGAATTTATAAAATGAAATTATTTACAATGAATAATTTAGTAAAATATTTTAAATTCACCGATGATAAAAACGCGGTTTGTTTGAATTGCGGTAAAGTGCTTGGCAAAAAACTCTTCAACTTGAAACGGCATTATAAATTAGTGCATGGTTTGGAAATTCCCAGCCCAAAAACAGAAACCAATTCTTCAAGTGATGACGAAAACCCTGAGCTGGAACCAATACGAGAAGAAGTCTAAGTTAAGTGCTAGCATAACAATGACCAAAAATGAATTTTTAAAAAAAGCGACTTCATATGGCTCCAAAAAAATTTTAAAGTGCTCTTCGTCATCAAAAATTCGAAAGGGAAGATTTTTTGCCGCCACAAGACCAACGCAATGTTTTAAAAATTCATTTTTGGTCATTGTTATGCTAGCACTTAACTTAGACTTCTTCTGTATTGGTTCTTGCTCAGGGTTTTCGTCATCACTTGAAGAATTGGTTTCTGTTTTTGGGCTGGGAATTTCCAAACCATGCACTAATTTATAATGCCGTTTCAAGTTGAAGAGTTTTTTGCCAAGCACTTTACCGCAATTCAAACAAACCGCGTTTTTATCATCGGTGAATTTAAAATATTTTACTAAATTATTCATTGTAAATAATTTCATTTTTTAAATTCAAGGGCACACAATGACACAAATAATCAGATTTCTGGCACCACGCCTTCTTCATGTATACTATATACATTAATAAACAAAAAAGAAACTTTGCCAGTCCCGACATTAATATTGTCTGTATCTAAGAAGTGCAAAAGTGTGTAACAGCCAGAAGGAATCATTTCCGACCCAATAAAGTATATATATTCTTGATCAGCATCAAATTTTGTGACTCACGAGCCGAGAGCTATGGCTCATGAGCCAAGAGCTATGGCTCATAAGCCGAGAGCTAAGGATCATGAGCCGAGAGCTATGGCTCACGAGCCGAGAGCCGGTTGATGGCTCACGGCTCCCAAGCTATGGCTCACAGCTCAGAGCCGATAGCTGTGGCTCACGAGCCGAGAGCCGATTGATGGCTCACAGCTCAGAGCCGATAGCTGTGGCTCTCTGGTTTTTGACAACGAATGTGCTCATATTGAGACCAATGTTCTCGGTTTTTCACTTTGTGTATGCTCAAAAAAATCGACAATCGAAAATTGATTTTTGAAATGCAAAACTCGCGAGTCTGGTCATTGTGCGTCGCCCAAGCGTCTGCTAGTATCACGATAGCGATACGGTATTTCGAACTGCCGCCATGAAGCAGGTTCTACATTTACGAATCGTCATTCGATGCTCCGGAGCCGTTTGGACATCACGGTCTAATCAGTCGGTCCAGTTTTGAACGATTTCTCCTTTAGCGCCTTTAGCCTTGAAATTTGTAAGGTTCGACTTTTATTGTTAACGATTTTCAAGACTATCAATTGTGCTCACTTTCGATAATTTTCAAACACCACTTTGTGGGTTTTGGTTTATGCTCTCACGTGGCTCTTACATTTACAATACACAAACCAAAACTACTTTATATTGATTGGCACAACAAATGCATAACGAGAAAGCTAAGCTAACTTCGTCTGTGCCGAAGTTTTTATACCCTTGCAAGTACTCGCTTAAATATTTAAAAAAAATACTTTTTCCCATTTTTCGACCGATCGTTCGTATGGGAGCTATATGATATACAGCCATGCTCCGGCTTTCACTTATTTTTACGAATTGCGATTTCAGCAAATTCGCACGATTTCAGTTTAGATCGCTCCTAAATTCGCAAGTTTTCGTTATCGGTAATGTTCCATTCCCAACTTGTTTTGCGTCATTTCACATAACAAAAACAGCTGATGAGCGCCACTACTCATGATATCGATTGTCATATATCGATATATACCATGGCCAAATCGCAAATTGTTGTTGTTGTGAGCAGTTTTCCATCTCGCTCAATTTTGTGTATCTCTATTAAATAATTGTTTAAAATATTGCCTTAGTGCGAATGGAGTGGGAGAGTCCGTAAGACAAATCTAAAATGCTTAAAGAACTGAATAAAAATAGTTCCGGGGGCTGTCTGTTTGTGCATCAACCTATATTTTGCATTTACTTTTCATTACACGGACTCAGATGTCGCCGGTTTAAAAACGCCAAAACTTTGCGATTTCCGAGTGTCGGAGCACCAACTTTTACGATTTGATGATCAAATCGCAAAGTTTTTGCGAAAGCGAAAATGGGAGCATGGCTGATATTCATCATTATGTAAAAGCATGAGAAACAAACAAATACAAAATTGCAGGATGCTACCATTAAAAACAAAAAAGTTTTTCTAACTAAGACTGTTTTTCAGACCTATCTTTTGTATGACAGCTATACCATATAGTTGTCCGATTTTAATAAAACTTGGGAGAATTATAAGACAACATAGAAAACCTACGATTACAAAGTTTGGAGACGAAAAGAAAAAAGTTTTTCATACTAAAACTAGTTTTCCGACCGATTGTTCCTATGGGAGGTAGGAGATATAGTCATCCGATCAAGTCGGTTCCGACATATTAGTAGTGTGCAGCAAAAAGAAGACTCTGTGCAAAATTTCAGCTCGATAACTTTAAAACTGAGAGACTAGTTCGCGTAGAAACAGACAGACGGACAGACGGACGGACAAATCTCAATCGACTCAGCTCGTCACCCTGATCAAGAATATATATAGTTTATGGGGTCGGAAAAGAATATTTCTATGCGTTGCAAACTTCTGGGCAAAATTATAATACCCTTTGCAAGGGTATAAAAACCATAGACTCAGTACCAAGTAGACAGAAATCAGCCAGTACCATTTCCATCGGCTACACAAAAGTCAGCCGTACGGCAGACGATTTTGAGACCATCGGGCAGTTTAGCGTAACCATCGGCCTGGCCAATCCGCACAGCGTTACCAAAGTCTGTGCATTAAACATTAAACGCACAGTGATGAATATACAACTTGACCAATTCATGCCTTCCATATTGAATAAACAATTAGCTCTAAAGTTGAAATATATAAATGCTTTGGTAATTGTCTAGTATAGCACGATTTTTGAAAAAAAAAAATTTCGCCTGCGCTGCACATTTACCGTTACTAACCTCAGAAATATGAATGTCACTAACTATGTTATCTTTTTCGGGATTATATAACTGACCAATAGCCAGGAAGATGTTATGGATCCTATCCTTGTGACTTGGGAATCGTTTGTAAAACATAAACTTGGCCAAATATCCGGGATAGTGCATTTTTTTTCGCCCAAAATGAGGCAACTCGGCCTTCACGTCTCGCCACAGCCTTTCTATGTTTTGTGTGTGCTTGTGTAGAGGGATCCACAAAGTTTTTGGAATGGTTGACCGTTTGATGTAGAAACCCCTCATATTCAAGACAATTGTAAGCTTTCCAGCAATCCGAAATGACCGTGGATCCGTCAGCTACATTTTCCTTAATTATTTTTAAGAGTGTTTCCTTTCTACGGTCTTTAACCGGAATCACGAAAAATTTACCGGACTCTCGTTCCAATCCACCAAAAATCCACTGACCCTCCACAACCCGACCACAATTATATTTCCGCCTTCCGATTTTTGATTCGTCAATTTCCACGATTTTGTCGTGTCCACCAAGTTTTCCACTGCTCTCACGGATTGACCAATCTATATAAACTTCCCTTACAAAGTTTTTCCAGTCTATAATTGTTTGCCTGGCCCATCCCAATTCGTCTTCCAAAAACTGAATTTCACCTTTTAAAGTAAAAATTGTAAACAAATAGAAGAAAAACAAAGGCTACAATTCAAGAAAGTAAATTTTACCTTTTAAGCGAACTGTATCCCATACGACAAAATTAGCAATCTCCTGTATGGATACTTTTGAATCAGCAAAAAAGGTGTTTTTGCGGATACTTTCATTGAAATTGCACTGTTTCTTGACTTTCTTTTTATTGCCCATGGTTGTAGCAGGCAACTGTTTACGGCACCGAAAGAATAGTTTGCCGTCATCTTTTACTGCTATCTTACAGTCAGCTGAACAATTTCCACATTTTTATACCCTGTTCCCATTGAAAATGGGAAAAGGGGGATCATGAAGTTGTGCGAATGTATGTAACAGGGAGAAGGAAAATTTTCCGACCCCATAAAGAATATATATTCTTGATCAGCATGAACAGCCGAGTCGATATAGCCATGTCCGTCTGTCCGTCTGTCCGTCCGTCCGTCCGTCCGTCTGTCCGTCTGTCTGTCTGTATGAACGCGTCGATCTCAGAGACTATAAGAGATAGAGCCACAAATTTTTGCACGAAGGTAGATTTATGCTGTGCGCAGATCAAGTTTGTTTCAGATTTGGAAAATTCCCACCCGTCCCCCTTTTATCCCCAAAAAACCAAGACCTCCTCTAGAAATTCTAGACCTAAACAACCGTCAGATCCACAATTTTCAAGTTAGAGCCTCGTGGTTTAGTATACATCAAGCTAGGCCCAATATCTATCTATTCTGAAAAGTACAATCAGATCGGACCAAAAACACCGGAGTTATAAGCGAAACAGTTGAGCTGATAAGAGCACCAACCCAGTTGTTGATCAGGACTAGAAAAGTATTGCCTACATTTAGGATGACATCTTCAAAAATTCAAAAACAAATAAATGAAAATAAATGAACAGGGAAACTCGACTGCAGCGCCCTTACTTGTTTTTCTTGTAAAGGCTGATTTTTTAAGAGCTATAGGAAAGTTTTAAAAAAAAAACACATAAAATTCAGAAAAATTCATGAAATCTTTATTTGAATCGATAGTACGGTCCATATAATTTGATGTTTGAAGATTATTTCATGCAAATGATGACCGTGACTGCGCCTCAAATGGTCCATCCGCTTAGTCCAATTTTGGCATACTCCTTCCAACATTTCGGCCGGTATCTCACGAATAAATGCTTCAATGTTGTCTTCCAATGCGTCAATTGAAACGGGCTTGTCTGTAAAGACATGAGCTTTAACATAGCCCCACAAAAAATAGTCTAAAGGCGTTACATCGCACGATCTAGGCGGCCAATTTACCGGTCCCGAACGTGAATAAAATTCACCGAACTCGAATCTCAATAAGTCCATTGTTGCGCGTGCTGTGTGGCATGTTTCACCGTCTTGTTGAAACCACATGTCATGCAAGTCAAGTTCTTGCATTTTGGGCAAAAAAAAGTTGGATATCATCTCACGGTAGCGCTCACCATTGACAGTTACGTTACGATTCGCATAATTTTTAAAGAAGTACGGTCCATTGATGCCACCAGCCCATAAACCGCACCAAACTGTTACTTTTCTGGATGCATTGGTAGCTCTTGCAATGCTTCTAGCTGATATTCACTCCAAAATCGACAATTCTGCTTATTTACGTACCCATTAAGCCAAATAAAATGTTGGAAAGAGTATGCCAAAATTGGTCTAAGCGGATGGACCATTTGAGGCGCAGTCACGGTCAACATTTGCATTAAATAATCTTCAAACAGTAAATTATATGGACCGTACTATCGATTCAAATAAAGATTTCATGCATTTTTCTGAATTTGATGTGTTTTTTTTTTGAAAAACTTTCCTATAGCTCTAAAAAAATCACCAAAATCAAAAATTAGTAAACATTTGTGACGCTTTAAATACTCAATAACTTCTATATTCGTTAAAGACAGAAATTTCGACACCGTAAAATTGCCAACCGAGCACTCCATTTTGATTAGAATTATTGAATGATCAATAAAAATCCAATTAAATTTGAATTAAATTTGACACATTTCTCAAAACACAAATGTTTTATTAGGTAAAAAATCAAATTTTCAAAATTCATTTAAACCCCCGCGTTTTTTCTGCATGAAAATTCTTCATAAATCGCGGTCATTCGAGGGAAATTTTATTGGAATTTCTTAGAGTAGGCCGCTATACTAGACAATTACCAATGAGACCACGCGAAGAAGACGCTACAAATGTAAACAGTAATAAACAAAGGATTTATTTTAATTGGAGTTACCTAAGATTACCTTAAAAGTAGCACGGGACATTTTGAAATGTTCCTTAAATTGGTCCGATCTATAATTTTTAATTTTACGTTCAAAGTACCATTGGGTCCGTGTTCGCGACATCTTGTGTTTGAATAGGCGCTTCTCCAAACTTTCCTCCTCTGCCATTGCCAGGACAGACTCCAAAGTCCTGCATTTATTTACGTGATTTGCATCCAAACCACACCGTCCCCCAAATCAGTTAATATAATCAAACTCCTTTTCTCGCTCATTTTGCTTTTGTCTTTGTTTTATTTTCTTTAGTTATTATTGACAGTAATGTACTATCGATAACAAATCAGACTAGTCCATCATAAAATTTTTGTGAACAAAAATCGAACTAGATCCATTGGTTATTTGTCATCGATTTATGCTGCTGAACAAGGCCAATAATTAGACTTTATTTGGTTGGAGATGCTTCCTTCTATGCGCTACAAACATCTGAACAATTTTATTATAGCCTCTGCAAGGGTATAATAATCATTAAAGTTTGGTATTTATATATCAATACTCATAATTATTACAGTCCCTGGTATAAGGTGAAAACTTTTTGAAAAAATGTTATAAATAAAATATAGTAATAGTCAATGAATAAAGTTTATAACACACGGAAGTCAAGAAATTTATATCCATCGTTGATATATTCAATTGTCAATCAAATCGATTGCTGCTTTTAAAAGCGTTGACTTGGGCTTGAAAGTTTAAAAGCAGTTTGTTAATCAAATCGCTTTTAGTCGAGAAAAGAAAACCCAAGGGGAAACACAACACAGATAAAATAACAAGGAAGAAAGTCGGTCAAGCCCGACTATAACATACTCTGTACCAAGAAAATTATACGCTCAATTATGCAGCAGCGAACAGTCTTTTGATCATAACTCGAAAACCGTTCATCCGATCTTCTCCATTCCTTTGGCGGATCGATAAGTTATCCAGATAACTAAATATCCAGAAGGAACAAGCCATATATCTTCAAAACTGTGGGAGATATGACGTTTTTTCTAAATTGCGGAGGCGGGAGGGGGCGTGGCCAAAATTGAAGATAAACTTGATCTGCCTGCAGACATAAGAAGCATATGTCCCATACAAGTCAAACTCACCATCTATCTCTTACCATCTCTGAAATCTGTGCGTTCATACGGACAGACAGACGGACATGGCTATATCGACTCTGCTGTTGATGCTGATCAAGAATATATATACTTTATGGGGTCGGAGAAGCTTCCTTCTGGCTGTTACATACTTTTGCACAAACTTATAATACTCTATGTACCTACAGTACAGAGTATAACAACACAATCAAACAACAGTGAATCTGCGTCACACATTGAAATCTCTGCTTCGAGAACAATGACATTGAGCGCGTTCACCAGCAAAAATCGATGACCAAAAATCGATTATTTTTGTTAGACTGTGCTGGTGAACTTGCGTGATGTGCAATCATGTTTGCTAATTTTCGTGATTGTGTTAGATGTCAATCCATCAAAGAAATAGTTTGTTAGATTGGCTAGATTGTGATTGTTATCGATAACACACAGCTGCCAACAATAAACAAACAAGTAATTTTGTGAAGATGAAAACAAAATGAACATGGAAACGTCTTTGTTTTTAATAAATGAATTGGCAGAGGGCGTGGTTTCTCAAGTAGCTCACGGAAATTCGTGCAAGGCTCTGAAGGCTTTGCTAGTCGTTGCAGAGGAGGAAAGTTTGGAAAGCCGCCTCTTCAAAAAGAAGCTGCCCCGCGTACGCTCTCAATTGTTCTTCGAAGTGACAGTACATCATTATAGAATGGACGAATTCAAGGATCATTTCATTATGTCCCGTGCATCGTTTGAAGTACTCTTAGCTCGTTGCTTATCAAAACCTTTATTAATTCGAATTTACATTTGCAGTCTCTTCTTCGAGTAGTCGCTACCAAGGCAGTGGCCATGGATGAGCCAATTGCCAACGTAACTTTGGAAAAAAAACTGCTTTTTGTAATTTGGATGTTGGCAAAACAGGAGTCGTTCCTATCAGTAGGTGACCGTTTCGACATACCTAAGAGCTCTGGTCATCGGATATTCGAGTTTATTGTGTACATTCTGGCCGGTCTTGCGACCACATACATCAAATGGCAACAAATTTGCAGCAGCAGAATACAGCTGCAACTTTTGAATAAAAATCTAGAGGGATACCAGGAGTTATTGGTGCTATTGACGGCTGTCATATTCCAATTAAACAACCTGTCGGCAATGCGTACGACTTTTATAACCGAAAGCAAGTGCACTCAATCATTTTGCAAGGTGTATGCGACTGCTTAGCTCGATTCATTGACGTATTTGTGGGTCAGCCAGGTAGGATGCACGACGCTCGTGTATTCAAGACAAGCCCCTTATTTGCCAAACTTTCTAACGAAGCCGAGCCATTTATTTTGAAAGACAGACATTTAATTGGGGACTCAGCCTATCCTTTAAGTATTTATTTACTTACGCCATATAGGGACAATGGGCATTTGAGTGTTTCTCAAATCAGATACAATACCAAATTCTCTGACATAAGAGCAGTAATCGAACGAGCTTTTGGTATATTAAAAGGAAAATTTCGCCGTCTTAAATATCTGGATGTGGGCTCTCCCACTTTTGGCAACTATATTATAATGGCTTGTTGCATGTTACACAACTTCATTTTGTTGGAGGGCGATGAAAGTGAAAGCGAGGACTGGACAGGAGTCGAAGGAATAGAAGACGAACAAGACCCACTTTTGGAAAGATCAAGATGTGCGAGAATTCCACCAGAGGCTTGCCAAAAACGAGACTCGATTAAAAATATGCTTTAAAATCTATTAAATAAAATACTTTTTTTCCGCTTAAATGCAAACAAATTTTCTTAAGACTATTAATTTTTATTTAATTTTTTAAGAATTTCATTTCGGGCCAGCTGCATCTCGTTGCTCTGAGCCTGGATTTTATTGCTCTCCTCCAATGTAGCTCTCACTTTATGCAGCTCTTCAGTACGGGCACAGTCGGCTTCAATGGCCTGTTTTTTAGGTGGTACAGATATCTCTGTGCACCTGCCTTTCGCTTGGGCCTTCCTGTGCTCGTGCTCTGCGTCTCATCCAAATCTGTTGGAAGAGAGCTTTCCTCCGAGGCAATCATGGAGCTGCAGGAAGGACCTCCAGCTAATTCCTTCATCCTGGCCGCCTGAAACTCCTCAAAGGAGAGCATTTGCAATGCGTTCTCCTTCTTCTCCTTCTCCTTCGTTTACAAGGGTGGCCAATGTGGGACAGAAGAGGGCCTCCATATCGGCGAAATGCTCCCACGATGTCGCTCCCTCACCAGTGCTCCTGTTCTTTTTATACCCGTTACTCGTAGAGTAAAAAGGGTATACTAAAGTCGTGCAAATGTATGTAACAGGCAGAAGGAAGCATCTCCGATATCATAAAGTATATATATTCTTCATCAGCATCAACAGCCGAGTCGATATAGCCATGTCCGTCTGTCCGTCCGTCCGTCCGTCCGTCCGTCCGTCCGTCCGTCCGTCCGTCCGTCTGTATGAACACCTAGATCTCAGAGACTAGAAGAGCTAGAGCAACCAAATTTTATACGTAAGCTAGTATTGTCTGTAGGCAGATCAAGTTTGTTTCAAATTTTGGCCACGCCCCCTCCCGCCCCCGCAATAAAAAATATTGAATAACTCCCACAATTTTTAAGATATCGAGCTCAGATTTTGCAGTGTAGTCTATGTGGCCAATATCTACAATCTCACAAATTTTCAAAAGGATCGGATAATAAATGGCCGAGTTAAAAAAATGTTGCATACTTATCCGGGATGAGCTGAGTAACGGGTATTTCGAAGTCGGGCAGGGCCGACTTTAACTTACGCTCTCGTTTTTAAATATTGTCGTAAGTGACTTTCATATTGCGAAATTTTCCGATCCATTTGTTGCTCGGCCAGGCCAGTCACTCCGCTCGCTTCCATTCCAGCAATAATTTCCCGCCAAATAGTTTTATTTTTTTCTTTTTGGGGTCGCGGAAATCTTCCTTCCTCTCGGCGTAAAGCGCCAACAGCAATTTGGTTGATGCGGCTGTCCACTTTTTATCAGTTGCTGAGAAAAGTAACTATTAATATTTCAAATGTTTTCAATTTTATCATAATATTTACTTACACTTGTTCTCCATTTCAATCAGCTGTCAAAATCATCAAACTTCCAAGCCGCCAATTAACTTTGACGCCGTGCTTTTTATTGACGGCGTTATTGATGACAGTCATTTACAAATTTAATGAATAGTACTTGATTTTATTTAAATTTTATTATATTTTCAGTCAAAAATTCAAATCTTCCGCCAATAAAAATTATCGATATTTTTGTTGCCTGAAAATTCTATCAAAAACCGTTCACCAGCAGCCAACTACATTTTTTTTGATTGTTGATTTATGTTAGATGATTGGTGTGAGCTGGTGAACGCGCTCATTGCTTTACTTTTTGAAATACCACATGAACACTTGCAAGTCAAGTCTTTGCTGCAGAACTGAACATTTTTATAATCTTAACACATTAACAAATAGCATTGAAAAATTTTGAAGTGGTGAGGAGGGGAAAACCCTTAAAACTTTTACGAAGTTATGACAGATGAAACAAAAACAAACACAAAAGCTCGCGTGTTTAAACAACGACTTACACAAAATAAAACACATATTATCCATAAGTGTAATTGTAGAAATATATATAACAATATTACCCTGTTTTCAATCCCATTTCGGATTGATTTCAGATTTTTAGAGCGAAGCTCATTTACGGACGGTCGACTGGGGGGTAAATCCAGAAAACGATTGTCTTTGCGACAGATTTCTTTGGCTACGCTTTTGACTTTGCAAAGTCAGCAGCGTGTGTGTGTGAGCTCACTCAGTGCGTGCGTGTATATGTATGCAACTTTCATGTATGCAGCCAATTATATGCGCTCTCTCATTTTCTCCCGCACTGCCACTCTCTGCTGCCGACTCGTTCGTTTTTTATACCCGTTACTCGTAGAGTAAAAAGGGTATACTAAAGTCGTGCAAATGTATGTAACAGGCAGAAGGAAGCATCTCCGATATCATAAAGTATATATATTCTTCATCAGCATCAACAGCCGAGTCGATATAGCCATGTCCGTCTGTCCGTCCGTCCGTCCGTCCGTCCGTCCGTCCGTCCGTCCGTCTGTATGAACACCTAGATCTCAGAGACTAGAAGAGCTAGAGCAACCAAATTTTATACGTAAGCTAGTATTGTCTGTAGGCAGATCAAGTTTGTTTCAAATTTTGGCCACGCCCGCTCCCGCCCCCGCAATAAAAAATATTGAATAACTCCCACAATTTTTAAGATATCGAGCTCAGATTTTGCAGTGTAGTCTATGTGACCAATATCTACAATCTCACAAATTTTCAAAAGGATCAGGTAATAAATGGCCGAGTTAAAAAAATGTTGCATACTTATCCGAGCTGAGCTGAGTAACGGGTATTTCGAAGTCGGGCAGGGCCGACTTTAACTTACGCTCTCGTTTCGCTTGTTGTTGTTATTGTTGGCTTTGTTAACGGACTACTTTTTGCCGACGAGACCACCTAATATTATTGCATCATGTAGCAAATTTAACTATTTTCGCACCAGATATAGGTATTTTTTAAGGTAGAAAGCTAGAATGTCTGTGCAAGAAAGCGATAGCAGCATGTGGGTTGTAAGCAGAGTTCGCAACAATCGGTCCTCTCTTTGCAGTTGACAGAAAAAAAACGGTTACGTAGGGCACATTGACAGAGGGACGGAAGCAACCTTTAAAATTTAAAGTTTAAATGCGCTCTCTGGTTGTGTTCGATTAAGAGAGGAGAGAAACATATTTGCTTTTGTTTTTTCTATCTCGGTCTTTTGCCAACCGTTGTGCAGAGACCGCTTGCTTAAAAGATCTTTTTTTGTGCGTATGGACTTGTGAACGACAGAAAAATATGTCTGTCTCTCTCTGACAAGCCGTGAAGATTGACTTCGGCAAGTCCGTAGCATGATGAAATTAGTTTAAGGTGGTCTCGTCCGTAAAAGCTCTCCCTTATTGTATGTTGACAAATGAGTGCGAGTGAGAGCTGAAAGCTTTTACCCATGATACAATTATAGAAGGTAGGCGCACTTCCTCGCTAGCCCTCTTTGATGTATGCTTAATCGTCAGTCTGTGAACAACAGTAGCAGTGTTGCCAGCTCCTCTCCAAAAATAAAGGACAGTTGGACCAAGTAAAATGGACAAAAAACGGAATTTTTTTTAAAAAGGACAAAAAACCGGACAATTATTTTTTTTCTATTTATTAAATTATTTTTCATTTAAAACGTATAGTATTTCATCTAGACTTGTTCTTTCTTCATCATTGTCATCGGCATACACAGAATTAGTTCCAATTAAGCGTACGACGCTATCCGGAACTTGATAGTTATGGCAGCACGCCCCGTTTTGACGAAATCCGTACATTAAAGAAACATAATTAAGTAATTTATATATGCTTGACGACATAATGCAGATGTTGAAACTGGCTGAAACGTAATTTTGTTGAGTTGTGCGAAGAGCACTGCATTGTGAATATGTTTCTTCGTATGCCCATATGCTCATATGCGCGGACTTGGTCGACTTTAGGATTTAAACTGCACTTGCAGTATGTACAATATGCCTTTTCCGGGTCTTTAACATCTCGGCACAACCAATTTTTCAAATCAGGTTCTTTTAACCAGCATTCGCGAAATTTTTGCTTATTAATGTTTTTCTGTTCGATATTCGCGATTTCGATTACACGCAAACAAAAAAGTGTTGCAAAAATTTTTTCAAAGTTATATTTCAATTTCTACAGGGTGCGCCATCTAAAGTGTCGGTATGGCAACACTGAATAAATATAAAAACAAACAATCGATTGCTTTATGTTGATCTTGTTCCTTTAATTTGGTCCTGTACAATTTATTTCGACTACTTTTTGAACACAACATCAATCAAGTGGCCGCCTTTATTGGCCTCAACGAAATGTGCCCTTTTTGCGGCATTTTCAATCACTTTTTCGAGCGTCCCAGTAGATAAAGTGGCGATTTCGGCACGAATGTTGGCCTTAAGCTCTTTAATGGTCTGTGGATCGCTGGCGTAAACCTTGCTTTTTAAATAGCCCCACAAAAAGAAGTCTGGGGCGGTCAAATCTGGAGATCTGGGTGGCCAGTCAATATCGCCTCTTTTTGATACCAGTCGTCCAGGGAATTTCCGCTGCAATAAGTCGATTGTTTGATTTGCAGTGCGGCACGGAGCACCGTCTTGTTGGAACCAGTAACCGTCAAGAACTTTTTCGCGCATTTGCGGGCAGACAAAATGTGCCAACATCCACCGATATCGATTTCCATCGACTGTTTCGTTTTCACGAAAAAAATATGGCCCAATGATGGTTTTGGCGCAAACGCCGGCCCAAACATTCACTTTTTGGTCGTGTAAAGGTATTTCATGGATGCGGTGTGGATTTTCCGTGCCCCATATGCGACAATTTTGCTTATTAACACCACCAGAAAGCGTGAAATGGGCCTCATCGGTCATCAAAATTTGTTTCCAAAAATATGGTTCTGTGTCGGCGTCGGCGTAGTGAACAGCGTCACTATTTTGGCACGTTGTTTTGGTGTGAAGCGTTCCATGGTCAAAATTGTACTAGATTGATGTTTCCAAAACATGTCTAACAAAAGCAATCGGTTGGTAAATGTCAAAGTTATTCAGTGTTGCCAAACCGACACTTTATATGGCGCACCCTGTATTTAGAACAATTAAAAAAGGATAAAGTAAAATAAAACAAGTAAGGGCGCTGCAGTCGAGTTTTCCGACCACAAAATACCCTGTTCATTTATTTTCATTTATTTGTTTTTGAATTTTTGAAGATGTCATCCTAAATGTAGGCAATACTTTTCTAGTCCTGATCAACAACTGGGGGGCTGCTTTTATCAGCTCAACTGTTTCGCTTATAACTCCGGTGTTTTTGGTCCGATGTCATTGTACTTTTCAGAATAGATAGATATTGAGCCTAGCTTGATGTATACTAAACCACGAGGCTCTAACTTGTGGATCTGACGGCTTTTTAGGTCTTGGATTTATAGAGGTCTAGGTTTTTTGGGGAAAAAGGGGGACGGGGTGGAATTTTTCCAATCTGAAACAAACTTGATCTGCGTACAGCATAAATCTACCTTCGTGCAAAAATGTGGCTCTATCTCTTATAGTCTCTGAGATCTAGGTGTTCATACAGACGGACGGACGGACGGACGGACAGACGGACATGGCTATATGGACTCGGCTGTTGATGCTGATGAAGAATATATATACTTTATGATATCGGAGATGCTTCCTTCTGCCTGTTACATACATTTGCACGACTTTAGTATACCCTTTTTACTCTACGAGTAACGGGTATAAAAAGGACAGATCTGTCCGCAAAAAGGACAAATTGGCAACACTGAACAGTAGGCACAGAAATTCATTACACTCTCGCTCTCGCTCTCTTTTGTATTTTTGTAAGCTTACATGAGAGAGGAAGTTCGCCTACCTTCTATAATTGTATCATGGTCTCGTCGCAAAAAGTAGTCCGTTAACAAAGCCAACAATAACAACAACAAGCGAAAACGAGAACGTAAGTTTAAGTCGGCCCTGCCCGACTTCGAAATACCCGTTACTCAGTTCAATTAGTGTTTAATAACCTCATGCGGCTCGGATAAGTAAGCAACCTTTTTATACTCTGTACCGTAGGTACATAGAGTATTATAAGTTTGTGCAAAAGTATGTAACATCCAGAAGGAAGCATCTCCGACCCCATAAAGTATATATATTCTTGATCAGCATCAACAGCCGAGTCGATATAGCCATGTCCGTCTGTCCGTCCGTCCGTCTGTCCGTCTGTCTGTCTGTCCGTATGAACGCACAGATCTCAGAGATGGTAAGAGATGGAGGTTTGACATGTATGGGACATATGCTTCTTATGTCTGCAGGCAGATGAAGTTTATTTTCAATTTTGGCCACGCCCCCTCCCGCCCCCGCAATTTAGAAAAAACGTCATATCTCCCACAGTTTTGAAGATAGATGGCTTGTTCCTTCTGGACATATTTAGTTATTAGGATAACTTATCGATCCGCCAAAGATATGAAAAAGATCGGATGAACGGTTTTCGAGTTATGATCAAAAGACAAATTTTCTTGGTACAGAGTATGTTATAGTCGGGCTTGACCGACTTTCTTTCTTGTTTTAACTCGGCCATTTATTATCCGATACTTTTGAAAATTTGTGAAATTGTAGATATTGGCCACAAAGACTTTTTATTGCGGGGGCGGGAGGGGGCGTGGCCAAAATTTGAAACAAACTTGATCTGCCTACAGACAATACTAGCTTACATATAAAAGTTGCTCTAGCTCTTCTAGTCTCTGAGATCTGGGTGTTCATACAGACGGACGGACGGACAGACGAACATGGCTATATCGACTCGGCTGTTGATGCTGATGAAGAATATATATACTTTATGATATCGGAGATGCTTCCTTCTGCCTGTTACATACATTTGCACGACTTTAGTATACCCTTTTTAGTCTACGAGTAACGGGTATAAAAAGGACAGATCTGTCCGCAAAAAGGACAAATTGGCAACACTGAACAGTAGGCACAGAAATTCATTACTCTCTCGCTCTCACTCTCTTTTGTACTTTTGTAAGCATACATGAGAGAGTAAGTGCGCCTACCTTCTATAATTGTATCATGGTCTCGTCGGCAAAAAGTATTCCGTTAACAAAGGCAACAATAACAACAACAAGTGAAAACGGCCCTGTCCGACTTCGAAATACCTGTTACTCAGTTCAATTAGTGTTTAATAACCTCATGCGGCTCGGATAAGTATGCAACCTTTTTTTAACTCGGCCATTTATTATCCGATCCTTTTGAAATTGTAGATATTGGCCACAAAGACTACACTGCAAAATCTGAGCTCGATATCTTAAAAATTGTGGGAGTTATTCAACATTTTTTAGTGCGGGGGCGGGAGGGGGCGTGGCCAAAATTTGAAACAAACTTGAGCTGCCTACAGACAATACTAGCTTACGTCTAAAATTTGGTTGCTCTAGCTCTTCTAGTCTCTGAGATCTAGGTGTTCATACAGACGGACGGACGGACGGACGGACAGACGGACATGGCTATATGGACTCGGCTGTTGATGCTGATGAAGAATATATATACTTTATAATATCGGAGATGCTTCCTTCTGCCTGTTACATACATTTGCACGACTTTAGTATACCCTTTTTACTCTACGAGTAACGGGTATAAAAACGAACGCGTCGGCAGCAGAGAGTGGCAGTGCGGGAGAAAATGAGAGAGCGCATATAATTGGCTGCATACATGAAAGTTGCATACATATACACGCACGCACTGAGTGAGCTCACACACACACGCTGCTGACTTTGCAAAGTCAAAAGCGTAGCCAAAGAAATCTGTCGCAAAGACAATCGTTTTCTGGATTTACCCCCCAGTCGACCGTCCGTAAATGAGCTTCGCTCTAAAAATCTGAAATCAATCCGAAATGGGATTGAAAACAGGGTAATATTGTTATATATATTTCTACAATTACACTTATGGATAATAGTGTTTTATTTTGTGTAAGTCGTTGTTTAAACACGTGAGCTTTTGTGTTTGTTTTTGTTTCATCTATCATAACTTCGTAAAAGTTTTAAGGGTTTTCCCCTCCTCACCACTTCAAAATTTTTCAATGCTATTTGTTAATGTGTTAAGATTATAAAAATGTTCAGTTCTGCAGCAAAGACTTGACTTGCAAGTGTTCATGTGGTATTTCAAAAAGTAAAGCAATGAGCGCGTTCACCAGCTCACACCAATCATCTAACATAAATCAACAATAAAAAAAAATGTAGTTGGCTGCTGGTGAACGGTTTTTGATAGAATTTTCAGGCAACAAAAATATCGATAATTTTTATTGGCGTTTGAATTTTTGACTGAAAATATAATAAAATTTAAATAAAATCAAGTACTATTCATTAAATTTGTAAATGACTGTCATCAATAACGCCGTCAATAAAAAGCACGGCGTCAAAGTTAATTGGCGGCTTGGAAGTTTGATGATTTTGACAGCTGATTGAAATGGAGAACAAGTGTAAGTAAATATTATGATAAAATTGAAAACATTTGAAATATTAATAGTTACTTTTCTCAGCAACTGATAAAAAGTGGACAGCCGCATCAACCAAATTGCTGTTGGCGCTTTACGCCGAGAGGAAGGAAGATTTCCGCGACCCCAAAAAGAAAAAAATAAAACTATTTGGCGGGAAATTATTGCTGGAATGGAAGCGAGCGGAGTGACTGGCCTGGCCGAGCAACAAATGGATCGGAAAATTTCGCAATATGAAAGTCACTTACGACAATATTTTAAAAAAAGA
>JAWNNO010003644.1:0-86634 GCA_035044985.1 Lordiphosa fenestrarum
TATTTTGTAATTTTGTTAGGCTTTCTTTTTATGCCTCCTTAGTAAATAAGCCTTTTTATAGCGTGCTTTTAAATTTGTTGACAGCCTTTGTTTGTCGACTATTAATAAATAAATAAATAAATAAATAACGCCTTATAATATTAATAACAAATATTTTGTTTCAGTTCCACTTGTTCCCATTGCTAAAGTAGTATCGTTGCTATATGACCATTAATCGAACAAATAATTTCAATTTCGATAACCAAATACGTGGTAGCCGGTAGATTTTTATTTTCAGGCGACGTGTACGTGTAATGAAGGTACTAGCCTGTTTTCCAAATCTAAACCCAAATTTGTGAAGGTGTGGTTTAAACCAAAATCATGAATCGGACACCGAAAATATTAAATAGCAAAGTTGCCGGCTACAGCAGCCTTATAACTTTCGCAGTATTGCTAATTGCCTGGCTGGCTGGGTTTTCGTCTCGCCTCTTTGCTGTCATACGTTTTGAGTCGATCATACACGAGTTCGATCCATGGTTTAATTACCGAGCAACAGCCTATATGGTGCAGCATGGCTGGTATAAGTTTCTGAATTGGTTTGATGAGCGCGCCTGGTATCCCTTGGGACGAATTGTTGGCGGAACTGTCTACCCTGGCCTAATGATAACCTCCGGAGGAATTCATTACATACTTCATATACTAAACATTCCAGTGCACATCCGCGACATCTGTGTGTTCCTGGCTCCTGTCTTCAGCGGCCTAACATCAATTTCCACATATTTATTGACGAAGGAGTTGTGGTCTCCCGGCGCCGGATTGTTTGCAGCAAGTTTTATAGCAATTGTGCCCGGCTACATAAGTCGGTCGGTGGCTGGCTCCTACGACAACGAGGGTATCGCCATATTCGCCCTTCAGTTCACCTATTTTCTATGGGTGCGGTCAGTGAAAACCGGATCTGTGTTCTGGTCTGCGGGTGCGGCGATATCGTACTTCTACATGGTTTCTGCATGGGGTGGCTATGTGTTCATTATTAATCTAATTCCACTGCATGTATTTGTACTACTCCTCATGGGCCGCTACTCGCCGCGACTCCTAACGAGCTACAGCACCTTCTATATCCTGGGACTGCTTTTCTCTATGCAGATACCTTTTGTTGGGTTTCAGCCAATACGCACAAGCGAGCACATGGCTGCATTAGGCGTTTTTGTGCTGCTGATGGCAGTGGCTACGTTGCGGCACCTACAGTCTGTGCTGTCACGACACGAGTTCCGCAAACTGTTTATCGTCGGAGGATTACTGGCCGGTGTAGGGGTATTCATAGCGGTTGTCATACTCACAATGTTGGGAGTGATCGCACCGTGGAGTGGACGTTTTTATTCTCTCTGGGATACCGGCTATGCGAAGATTCACATTCCGATTATTGCATCCGTCTCTGAGCATCAACCAACCACCTGGTTCTCGTTTTTCTTCGACTTGCACATTTTAGTGTGCGCATTCCCAGTGGGTGTTTGGTATTGTATAAAGCAGATCAACGATGAGCGCGTGTTTGTCGTGCTCTATGCCATAAGTGCTGTATACTTTGCTGGAGTTATGGTGCGACTAATGCTGACTCTCACTCCGGTTGTATGCATGCTGGCTGGCGTCGCCTTTTCTGGTCTGTTAGACGTCTTCCTGCAAGAGGATTCATCCAAGCGCATAGGCAGTACTGCTCACTCCGCATCCGAACCTGATGAACACGAAGAATCCCTGGAAAAAAAAAATCTATACGATAAGGTAAATGCTTAAATATAACTAACTTCATTTTATGTCTATCGTATGTGTCAGAAGCTGATATCTCTTTTACCCACAGCTACCATACATTGTTAAGTAGGTCGATTAAAGCATTCCCTTTTGCTTAAAATATGAAGACAAAACCGAATTCTCGATTTGTGCTCATCTCATAAAGCACCCGATTCTACCCTAAAACTGGCGGGAGGGGGATAAACTTCTATGTCTTACCATTTCTGAGTTTATTTCAGATTATTTATACGGACGGACAGACGGACATGGGTATATCGACTCGGCTATTGATGCTGAACAAGAATATATGTATGTTAGGGGGGCCCTCTTTTAGAAAAGTTGTTTTTTTTCTAGCTATCATAGCCCAAAATCATTCGATTTGATGTAAAACTAAAAAATAAAAAGTTTCACGCAGATTGATGAATGGTTAGAGGTCGCTCAACAGCCCTAAAGTTGATAAAAAAAAACATTCTTCTTCCATTTTCTCCATAAAACTAGTTGAAACAACTCCAAAAATCTAAAACAGCTACATTAGGGTGTCCCAAAATTTTTTTTTTGTTTGCACAAGCATTTTCTGCAAGCTTATAGAGTAAAGTATTTTGGAGATTTTTTTCAGATTTTTCGGAAGACGTTTAGAGGTCGCGCAAGTCGCGTTTTCCCCAAAAATCGAGTATTCCGTAGTGTTTTTGAATTTTACCAATTACTTGGTCAATTAGCACGATTTCTGAGTTTTCAAATCAACATCTTTAAAGCAAAATGTCAAAATTTTACTTTTATGAGCATAAACCATAAGCTTTTTCTTTGCTTTTGCTCATTTAGGTACCATTTATTACATTTTTTCGTAATTATACCCGTTACTCGTAGAGTAAAAAGGGTATACTAAAGTCGTGCAAATGTATGTAACAGGCAGAAGGAAGCATCTCCGATATCATAAAGTATATATATTCTTCATCAGCATCAACAGCCGAGTCGATATAGCCATGTCCGTCTGTCCGTCCGTCCGTCCGTCTGTATGAACACCTAGATCTCAGAGACTAGAAGAGCTAGAGCAACCAAATTTTATACGTAAGCTAGTATTGTCTGTAGGCAGATCAAGTTTGTTTCAAATTTTGGCCACGCCCCCTCCCGCCCCCGCAATAAAAACTATTGAATAACTCCCACAATTTTTAAGATATCGAGCTCAGATTTTGCAGTGTAGTCTATGTGGCCAATATCTACAATCTCACAAATTTTCATCGGATCGGATCGGATAATAAATGGCCGAGTTAAAAAAATGTTGCATACTTACCCGAGCTGAGCTGAGTAACGGGTATTTTGAAGTCGGGCAGGGCCGACTTTAACTTACGCTCTCGTTTTTTCATAAATGTTGTAAAAAAGGCATAACTTTTAAAATTTCTATGAAAACTAAAAAAACCAATGATGCAGTTTAAAAAGTGGATAAATTTTGAAAAAATAAAGAAAAAAAAATTGAATTTGGTCTTACCGTTTCAGAGTTATGCGCTTTTAAAGCTTTTTTCATTGCATGAATCTAATAATAATTTTTACAAAAATGCCCATAATTCGTGAACCAAGGCTTCGTTTGTGAAACCGAAAACGCAGTTTATTATAATTTTCGATCCACTTTAAAATTTTTGTCGCTTTGTGTTGCTAGTACAAATGCACCAACGCGAACGTTAGTCACACAGTAAGAAAAACCCGAGAAGCGAAGGTGCCTTGAGAATATTGTGAAATTGAAATTAATCAACCGTTATTGCACCGGTAAGTTTAAATTCTTATGGAATAGTTAAAATATTCTTTACAATTTCATTTAAAATAGATATGCCTTTGATAAAATCAAGGAGTGTGTGGTTTGTGGGCAAAATGATTGATGCCCTTGATCCTGCCAAACCGCCGACGAAAATGCAAATACTGCAAAGATTTTTCAAACTACATTTGGTCGAAAACATACCATAGTAAAGAGTGCCGGAATTATGGCAAAGAATTTAAAAGTTTTATGGAAAACCAATCAAGAGACCCGTAGCATTTCACGCGAAATCGTAAGATTGCACTCAAAGTGGATGTCTTTGAATAAATGTAAATATAGAAAAACAAAAACCGAAATCAAGAAAAGAAAGAACTTCTTGCACGACTTGAAGTGCTTGTTCGTCAAAATTGCTCAACCTAGCGAAATATCTGAGAAGTCAATCCGGGTCCTGAAGATCAAATCAAAATCTGTTAAAAACGAAGATAGCTGCAGCGTTAATAGCAATGATTCGGACGATTCAGGCTATAAACCAGCAAACAAATTAGTGCACAAAGAACATCTTACTTTGCAATGTGCAAGTCTTGACAGAGCCGTAATTAGTTGCCGTAAAGCTTCGCTTATATTGAAATCCAGCTTTGACCCTGAACAAAGAAGCGCAAAAGTTGCTTGCTCAAAAAGTTCGATTTGGAGGGAACGAAAGAAACAGCGACTGATTGTTGCAGAGTCTATTAAAAAATCGTTTGTGGGCTCAAATTATATAACAGTGCATTAGGACGGAAAAATAATGCCCGACTTAAAGAAAAAAAAGAAAAAAATTGATCGGCTCTCCATCAGTGTCACCGGAAATTCAGAATCCAAGCATCTGGGAGTAGTCCCACTTCCATCAGGAAAAGGAGAAGACCAAGCCGAGGCAGTATTTCAAATGCTTGGAATCTAACTCAAAATATCAAGTTTATGTGTGCAGACACAACAACCTCCAATACTGGACGTCGAATTGGGGCAGGTGTTTTACTTTGCCAAAAACTAAAAAAAGACCTCATATTTTTGGCATGCCGCCATCATATATTGGAACTTGTTGCTGAATCAGCGTTTATGGCGCTTGTTATTGAAGAGCAGATTACTTCGCCACAAATCAAAATTTTCGTCACTTTTCAGCAAAGGTGGGAGTCCATTGACAAGAACAACTTTTCCGACTGTATGAACCACAAGATTGTAAACAAAATTATCCCGAAGTTCGTACGCAAAGGCTTGATCAATTTTATTAAAGGGCAGCTGGAGGAAATGCAACCAAGAGAAGACTATAAGGAATTGCTTCAACTGTGCCTTATTTTTTTGGGTGATACACTTCACCCCTATCTGACAATAAAAGCACCAGGAGCCATTAATCGGGCTCGCTGGATGATGAAAATTATATACTCGTTAAAAATATGCATTTTCAAAACCAGCTGAAATCTTGCATAGACAACACAAAGATTGATGCCTTGCTGGAATTTAACTCATTTATTTTGAGAATATATATTACAAACTGGTACCTCTGCCAGTGCCCTCGATACGCTCCTCTCAATGATCTAAATCTATTGAAGCAATTGGATAAATATAAACGCTTTAATGAAAAAATTGCACGCGCCACGTTGAAAACTTTTCTGAGGCATTAGTGGTATTTATCAGGAAAGTTGGCTGCCTTAGCGTTTTTCGACGAACGTATCGACACCAAAACTATTCGATTAATGGTGAAAAACTTGGAAGCGCCAAATGACGACAAAGATTCAGCTACGACAGGCTTAATTGAAGACACGCTTAAAAATAAGCAAATTAAGGATTTCATTTCCAAAGCCAGCCTCACTTTTTTTTGAAACCTGCAACATTTCGATTAATTTTTTGCAAATAAATCCAAAAAAAAGGGAAACCAACGAATCTTTTCAAGAGGCAAAAAAGAAAGTACAACAGTTGCAAGTGGTCAATGATGTAGCATAACGTGGTGTGGCATTGGCTAATAACTATACTAAAATCACAACTTCGGAAACTGACTTTCAAAATTTATTACAGAGCAATCGATTTTATTTGTATTTTTTGGATGAAAAAATCTTTAAAAGCGCATAACTCTGGAACGGTAAGACCAAATTCAATTTTTTTTTCTTTATTTTTTCAAAATTTATCCACCTTTTAAACTGCATCATAGGTTTTTTTAGTTTTCATAGAAATTTTAAAAGTAATAATGCCTTTTTTACAACATTTATGAAAAAATTGCGAAAAAATGTAATAAATGGTACCTAAATGAGCAAAAGCAAAGAAAAAGCTTATGGTTTATGCTCATAAAAGTAAAATTTTGACATTTTGCTTTAAAGATGTTGATTTGAAAACTCAGAAATCGTGCTAATTGACCAAGTAATTGGTAAAATTCAAAAACACTACGGAATACTCGATTTTTGGGGAAAACGCGACTTGCGCGACCTCTAAACGTCTTCCGAAAAATCTGAAAAAAATCTCCAAAATACTTTACTCTATAAGCTTGCAGAAAATGCCTGTGCACCCGTGAAAATACAAAAAAAAGTTTTTTTTGGGACACCCTAAGCTACATTATACATTTAAAATTATCGTATTCTATGCAATCTTACCTTTCCAAAATGAGGTTTTACATTTTTGTACGCCTAATATTAATCGTTTTATAACTAATAAAAGGCATTATCCTCTTTTAATCTCAGTACTAAAGGTACTCAGACACTGATCGACAAAATGGAAGTCGATCTTCCCCCAACCAACTTTTCTATAGTTTTTTGGTCCGCTGAGCACGAAAATCGACATGAAAAAAAAAATCTGTCGAATACTTATCGAGATATTATCGATAAATCGTTTTTTCGATTTTTCAACAAGATGCATCCATTTAAACTTACATAACTTTGTTATAAAGGGTGATTTTTTAAGAGCTATAGGAAAGTTTTTAAAAAAAAACACATATACTATATGTCCAATTTTGGCATACTCTCCAACATTTCGGCCGGTATCTCACGAATAAATTCTTCAATGTTGTCTTCCAATGCGTCAATTGAAGCGGGCTTGTCTGTATAGATATGAGCTTTAACATAGCCTCACTAAAAATAGTCTAAAGGCGTTAAATCGCACGATCTAGGCGGCCAATTGACCGGTCCCAAACGTGAAATAAAATGTTCACCGAACTCGCCTCTCAATAAGTCCATTGTTGCGCGTGCTGTGTGGCATGTGGCACCGTCTTGTTGAAACCACATGTCATGCAAGTCAAGCTCTTGCATTTTGGGCAAAAAAAAGTTGGATAGCATCATTTTTGAAGAAGTACGGTCCAATGATGCCACCGCACCAAACTGTGACTTTTTCTGGATGCATTGGTAGCTCTTGCAATGCTTCTGGCTGATATTAACTACAAAATCGACCATTCTGCTTATTTACGTACCCATTGAGCCAAAAATGAGCTTCGTCGCTGAACACAATTTTTCGCGCGATGAACTTTCTTAACAGAGCACGCATTTTGATAATAAAATTCAATAATTTGCAAGCGTTGTTCGTTTGTAAGACGATTCATGGTTAAATTTTAGACCAAACTGAAGATGTTTGACAGTGAAACAAAACACGAAACGTACGTGAGCTGTTTAAACCAGTGTTGCCAAAAAGATAATAGCTAAAAAATCACCCTTTATTTGCACCGATTGAAGTGTGCTCAAAATTTTTTAAAAGAAAACACTTGGCCAAAAGTTTGGTTTTCAGACAAAAATGTGATTGGGTGAGTGCTTTTATTGCTATGGGCTCAAATGTTCGAAAAAAATGTACGGAATTAAAATGCTTCTAAATGCACATGGATAACAAAAATTTGTTTTTTTTTTAAATTCGAACTTAAAGTATTTAATTTATTTCAAGAAAAGCCCACAAACACAAAAATCGGACATGAAATGGCTTTTTTAAACATTTTTTGGTGAAAATAGGCAAAACTTAAGTTTTTATTCTGATGCCGCTGTGGTTGTTTTTATACTCTTGTAAGCTCTTATTTGAGATTTATTATTTGAATTATTAGAATTAACCACAATTGCATTGGGAACGTGTACTAACGTAAAATTTCGTCAACCGGGACCAATGCATCATGTCATCATTGTTTCAACTAGTTTTATGGAGAAAATGGAAGAAAAATGTTTTTTTTTTCAACTTTAGGGCTGTTGAGCGACCTCTAAACATTCATCAATCTGCGTATAACTTTATATTTTTTAGTCTTACATCAAATCGAATGATTTTATACATGAGGGCCATGTATATACTTTATGTGGTCGAAGATGCTTCCTTCTGGCTGTTACATACTTTTGCACAAAATTATTATAATCTGAGTACCTCTGGTACAGAAGAGTGGTTAATATGTATATGCTTAAAAAATAGAATAAATATCTACTTGTCAAATGTAAGCATTCTTTCCAGAAAAAATCCCACAATCCGAGTAAAAAACTTGATTACAATAACTTTTTTGTGGTTTTTTAAATAAAACTAATTAATCGATCTTCAAATCCCATTAAACAGAAGGAAACAAGTAGCAAAGTCGGTCAAGCATGGTTCAGCCGGTGTTTTGTTTGTTATCCCCATAACTCGACAATCGCCGCCGAAAGCCAGAAATTTGAAATTTGCTTCCACTGACTGCACTTTTATCATTATAACCTTTCATCGAAATGGTATGACCTTCTTCGCTGTAACTTGTTTCCATGTTTCAACGAGAATGCATTCTTGTTCATTGTTTTCGTGGACTGTTGTATTTGCGTGTGTGCATTTGTGTATTTGTTAAGAAGTTCGTATCTATGTCCGCGGAAAATTCGAATTTAGTTAGTTCAGGGCAAAATTTTCATAGGCCCTTCGGCCTGACGATCACTTCCTAGCCATTGCTGGGCGAGGCCGGTGCAGGTGGTCAGAATCTTAGGGTATCAGTTAAAATCGACTTCCGTAAGCCAATCTTACAATAATTCATTGGCCATTTCGAGTGTTTCAAAAAGATGCCAGAGGTCGTGGGTTCGATACCGCCTCGGGACATTTAATGAATAAGTTTTTTTCTTTAAATAACTTATACACCCGGTTACTTTTACCAGCTTGTTGGCGCCAGTTGTGAAGTAACTAGCCATGAGAAAGCTTCTCAAAAACTCTGCCGTTCGGATTCTGCATTAAACTGTAGGTCCCCTTCTCTTGTGCAAAAAAGCACAATTTTTCTTATTTGGGTACTTATATTGCATGTTTTGTTACCTTTTGCGTTGTATTATAACAGAAATCACAGAAATATATTGATGCAAAAATATGTCACGCATATAATTTCGTAAGAAAAAATAGAGGAAAGGTAACTTCGGCTCTGCCGAAGTTTTTATACCCTTGCAACACGTTTTTCTAATTAATTTGAAGTATATTTCCACTGACAACAAACTAGATATTCTCACTAAGACTTTTCTTTTTTCTTACTATACTTTTTTATGACATCTATACTATATAGACATCCGATTTCGACCAAACTTAGTGGAATCATGGGAAAGCATAGCATACTAAGAAATACAAAATATGGAGGCGTTTGCTTTGAGAACAAAAACTTTTTCTCACTAAAACTAGTTTTTCGACCGATCATTTCTATAGCAGCTATATGCTATAGTCATCCGATCCGGCCGGTTTTAATACTTGCGCAGAGTATTTGTACTCTAAGACTTCGTGCAAAGTTTGGTAGCGATAGCTTTCAAACTGACGGCGGAAATCGCATATAAACAAACAGACGGACATGGCTATATCGACTTAGGTCGTCATGCTGATCAAGAATATATACACTTTATGTGGTCGGAGAAGCTTCCTTCTATGCGTTACAAACATCTGGACAATTTTAATATAGTATACAAATGTAATGTTCCAATAAAACTAAATATCTTGATTTATGAGCTTTATTCGACAGAGCACAGATGGTAAGAGATAGAGTTTTGACGTGTATTGGACAAAAACTTCTTTTACTTGCAGGCAGATCAAGTCTATTTTCAATTTTGGCCACGCCAAAATATTTGTGCATACCACAAATATTTAAACTTGTCCGTGTACTTTTTATACTCTGTACCGTAGGAACATATAGTGTAATAAGTTTGTGCAAAAGTATGTAAAAGCCAGAATTAAGCTTCTCCGACCCCTTAAAGTATATATATATACCCTGTTCCCATTAAAAATGGGAAACGCGGGATCATAAAGTTGGGCGGATGTTGGTAACAGGGAGAAGGAAACATTTCCGACCGTATAAAGTGCAAGTTTTCCCTGATCAGCATGAACAGCCGAGTCAATAAGGTCAAGTCCGTCCGTCAGTCCCTCTGATATTTGTAACGCATAAAAGGAAGCATTTCCGACCACATAAAGTATATATATTCTTGATCAGCATGGCGAGCTGAGTCGATATAGCCATGTCCGTCTGTCCGTCAGTTTCTATGCCATTTAAAGCTATCGCCACCAAACTTAGCAAGAAGTCTTCTGGTCCAAATACGCTGCACATTTGTCGGAACCGGCCGGATCGGATGACTATAACATATAGCTGCCATAGGAACGATCGGTCGAAAGACTAGTTCTAGTGAGAAAAACTTTTCAGTTTTTTTGCAATAGTCTCCAAACTCCGTATTTACTTGTTTTTAATGCTTTTCCATAATTCTGCTAAATTTGGTCGAAATCGGATATCTATATAGTACAGCTGTCATACAAAAGTCGAGTCAGAAAAGTAGTCTTATTGGGAAAAACTTGTTTGATTTCAGTGGATATGCCCTTCAAATTAGTTAGAAAACGTGCTGCAAGGGTATACAAACTTCAGCCGAGCCGAAGTTAACTTTCCTCTATTTTTAATTTTAGAAGCAAAAAATTACTTTCAATTTTTTTCTCTTTAAATTTTTATTAAAAAAAAAAACAAATGACTATCCCCAAGACAGCCCCCAAGTGGGCCCTAAGTCGCGCTGTTCTCAATCTTTTGGTGGCTCGCGTGCTTTTTGCACAAGAGAAAGGGACCTACAAGTTTAAGAAGCTTTTTCACCCCTGGCACAGCAGACAAACACACTAACCACTGCACCACACCCGGCTATATTAATTTTTTTAAATAAAAATTAAAAATAATAATGGCCAAAAAATTTCTAAAATAAGAATAAAAATTAAACTCAAATAACTTTTTACCCAAAAGAGCTATAAGAAATATTTTTACATATATTTGATCTATGGGTTAGGTTAGGTTAAATAGGCTGCTCGGCAGAGGCCGAGATCACCTTCGTTGACCCGATTGAGCGGCGTTCCCCCAATGGATGGGAGTGTGAACTCAAAGATCTTGTGTCTCCTTGTGAACAGCACCAGTTGGCTCTTCTGTGGGTTAACCCCTAGACCGTTCTGATGTGCCCATCTTAGGGTGCGAGCAAGAGCAGATTCTAATAGCTCACTGATTGTGGGTAAGGATTTACCCGTTACAATTAGAACCAGGCCATCTGCGTATTATGTCACTCTACATCCGTTAAACTTCAAGGTAAGAAGAAGTTCGTTGAGAACCAGGTTCCAAAGAAGCGGTGAGATGACTTCCCCCTGCGGGTGTGAGCCGATATTAGCAAGAGCTGCCGTAATCGACTGTGTCCTGACGTTGTTGAAAGCTCCCTCGATATCGAGGAAGGCCACCAACGCAAACTCATTCTCATTCAGCGATTCCTCAATGCTCCCTATCACTTCATGTAGTCCGGTGTCAAAGATCTACCCTTAAAGTAGGCTTGCTGCGCACCGCTGAATGTTCGTGGTGTGAGCTTGCATCTCAGGTGGTGATCCAGGAGTCTCTCCATCGTTTTCAAAAGGAACGATGATTGACTGATTGGTCTGTAGTCTTTTAGAGGGTTGTGGTTTATCTTCCCTGCCTTGTGGATGAAGACCACTCTCACCTCTCAGCTTTCTGGGATGTAACCCGTGAGGAGACATCCCTTGAAAATCTTGGACAGCCATGGCAGTAGATTCAAGATCGATACTTGACCGGTGTGATGTCATCCAGTCCTGGTGATCCGGGTTGGATGGATCTTTGGCCAGCGCACGTCGAAGTGTGGACGCTTCACCGTGTTCTGAACACTTACAATATATATTAAGCTCAGTCAAATCGGTTAAGCCGTTATTGAGAAAAAACAGGTCTTCGATTTAACTTTCCGCCCTCATAACTCCACCCCAATAGCGCCTATTAGACTAATACCGTTCATCCGATCTTCTTCATTCCTTTGGCAGATCGATAAGTTATTCTAATAACTAAATATGTCCAGAAGGAACAAGCCATCTATCTTCAAAACTGTGGGAGATTTGACGTTTTTTTTTAAATTGCGGGGGCGGGAGGGGGCGTGGCCAAAATTGAAAATAAACTTGATCTGCCTGCAGACATAAGAAGCATATGTCCCATACACGTCAAACCTCTATCTCTTACCATCTCTGAGATCTGTGCGTTCATACGGACAGACGGACATGGCTATATCGACTCGGCTGTTGATGCTGATCAAGAATATATATACTTTATGGGGTCGGAGATGCTTCCTTCTGGATGTTACATACTTTTGCACAAACTTATAATAATCTATGTACCTACGGTACAGAGTATAAAAATATAGTAATTGTCAACAAAAATCAATATCCTTCGATTAAAGACTAGTTCTTAATGCCAAAAAGATAATATTAAAATTTCATCAATATCCACCGAATGGTTTTCGAGTTAAATTGGTCACCGAATTAAAAAACACAGTTTCGATAAAAACGCGTTTAAAGTTTTTTTAAAGTAGATCTTGTATAATTTTGGTTTTAAGTATCTAATTAAATGGAAAAAGTTAAATTTTGCGAAATTTTATCTGTTGAATCCGAATATCACATTTTTTTGCTGATAATTTGCACATTTAATTGTTTATAGCTAATTGTTTAAAAAATTTCTTTGAAAAATTTCATTTTTTTAAATTGATTTTTTATTTTTGTATATTTTAAGAATTTTTAAAGCGAAATTATTATTTACAAAATTTGTTGAAATTCAATATTCATCGAGTTATTAAACTTTGGAAAATTTTTGCTAGAAAAATTTTCCATCTAGTCACAATCGAGAGGTTTAATGTTGCTTCAGAATTACCAAATATCTTGAAAACTATTAATCGGATTGATTTGAAATTTTTAGAGAATATTCTTAAAATATCATACTTTAAGACAATGAAAAAAAAATATATTTTCCAAAAATTCTAAATGCATCTACCCCCTTAAATATTTTCAAAAAATACTCTTTTTCCCATTTTCCGACCGATAGTTCGTATAGGAGCTATATGATATAGTCATCCGGTTTGGCCAACAATTTTTAAAATTATTTGAAAGCATGTGAAACAAAAAAATACAAAATTGCAGGATGCTACCATTAAAAACAAAAAAGTTTTTGTAACTAAGACTGTTTTTCAGACCTAACTTTTGTATGGCAGCTATACCATATAGTTGTCCGATTTTAATAAAACTTGGTAGAATTATAAACGAGAAAGCTAAGCTTACTTCGTCTGTGCGGAAGTTTTTATACCCTTGTAAGTGCTCGCTTAAATATTTTCAACAAATACTCTTTTTCCCATTTTCGACCGATCGTTCGTATGGGAGCTATATGATATAGTCATCCGATTTGGACAAAAACTTGTAGAATTATGTAAAAGCACGAGAAACAACAAATAAAAAATTGCAGGATGCTGCCATTAAAAACTAAAAAGTATTTCTAACTAAGACTGTTTTTCAGACCTATCTTTTGTATGGCAGCTATACCATATAGTTGTCCGATTTTAATAAAACTTGGTAGAATTATAAACGAGATAGCTAAGCTTACTTCGTCTGTGCCGAAGTTTTTATACCCTTGTAAGTGCTCGCTTAAATATATACAGCCATGCTCCGGCTTTCACTTATTTTTACGAATTGCGATTTCAGCAAATTCGCACGATTTCAGTTTAGAGCGCTCCGAAATTCGCAAGTTTTCGTTATCGATAATGTTCCATTCCCAACTCGTTTTGTGTCATTTCACATAACAAAAACAGCTGATGAGCGCCACTACTCATGCTATCGATAGTTTTATATCGATATATACCATGACCAAATCGCAAATTGTTGTTGTTGTGAGAAGTTTTCCATCTCGCTCAATTTTGTGTATCTCTATTAAATAATTGTTTAAAATATTGCCTTAGTGCGAATGGAGTGGGAAAGTCCGGAACACAATTCTAAAAAGGTTAAGGAACTGAATAAAAATAGTTCCGTGGGCTGTCTGTTTGTGCATCAACCTATATTTTGCATTTACTTTTCATTTCACGGACTCAGATGTCGCCGGTTTAAAAACGCCAAAACTTTGCGATTTCCGAGTGTCGGAGCACCAACTTTTACGATTTGATGATCAAATCGCAAAGTTTTTGCGAAAGCGAAAATGGGAGCATGGCTGATATACTTAATGTGGTCGGAAAGGCCTTAAGATACTTAAGTCTTGCAAATGTATGTAACAAGCAGAAGGAAGCATCTCCGACCCCATAAAGTGTATATATTCTTTATCAATATCTATAGTCGAGTCGATGTAGCAATGTCCGTCTGTCCGTCCGTACGTCCTTCGTCCGTCTGTCTGTATGAACACCTAGATTTCAGAGACTAGGAGAGCTAGAGCCACCAAATTTTAAATGTAGACTAGTATTGTCTGCACGCAGATCAAGTTTATTTCAAATTTTGGCCACGCCCCCTCAATAAAAATGTTGAATATCTCCTACAAATTTTAAGATATCATATCGAGCTCATATTTTGCAGTGCAGAGTATGTGCCCAATATCTACAATCTCACAAATTTTCATAAAGATCGGATAATAAATGGCAGAGTTATAAAGGATATAAAAAACGTTGCATACTTCACTGAGTTTAATGCGCTAAATCCCTCCTTATGTCTGCACGCAGATCACGGTCGTTTCAAATTTGTGATGCCCCTACCAACTCTAACAATTTGTTGTTGAGAGTGCAAGTCACTCTCGCGCTCAATCAATTGATTGATGAAAAGGGGGAGGGCGCTTGCATCTCTGGAATGTTAATGCATCGTTGACGTCCATGATTTGTTCTGAAATAGAATCAGTGAACTACTCCACACTGCATACAGTGCGCAGACTACTCAACACTGTACATAAATGTGGTTTGTGGAGGGGCGTGCGGGGAAAGAGTAAGAAAGGCGCGCCAAAAAACGAAAACAATTCTAGAATCCCGACAAGTGTGAGAGAGAGAGGGACAGGGAGAGTGAGTGAGGGACAGGGAGAGTGAGTGAGGTTGGTCGCTCATGATTTGTATTGATTTGCGCGCAAAATTAGTTAGAAAAGCATAAAAAAGGCGAGAAAAAAAACCCGGCTGGTGCTGCCAGCAACAAGTGTCATAACACTTCAGCTGTTATGTGATTGATGAGAAAAAGTGGAAGTTTGTGTGTAAAAGAGAGGCAGTTTATGGACGATGATGATTTCGCTAGTGTGCGAGTGAAAATCTCAGGCTGGTGCCTTCGCACTGAGTGCGAGCATTATGTAACACTGCTGCTGTCTATGCAGAGAGCATATTGTTGTCCGAGATGGGGTGGAAGTTTGTGGGAGAGAGAGAGAGTTTGTGGACTAATGATGTGCGAGCGCGAGTTCAGTGCGCGCACCATTCAACATTTTATTTAAAGTATAGTGTAGAGGGGCGCGGGGGAAAAAAAGGCCCAGGCTGGTGTAGCCATAGCAACAAGAGCGATATGTAGAGAGCATATAACTTGAGCGCTTATCAGCGTCGTTTTTATACCCGTTACTCGTAGAGTAAAAAGGGTATACTAAAGTCGAGCAAATGTATGTAACAGCCAGAAGGAAGCATCTCTGATATCATAAAGTATATATATTCTTCATCAGCATCAACAACCGAGTCGATATAGCCATGTCCGTCTGTCCGTCCGTCCGTCCCTCTGTATGAACACCAAAATCTCATAGACTAGAAGAGCTAGAGCAACCAAATTTTAGAGGTAAGCTAGTATTGACTGCAGGTAGATCAAGTTTTTTTTTCAAATTTTGGCCACGCCCCCTCCCGCCCCCGCAATAAAAACTGTTAAATATCTCCTACAATTTGTAAGCTATCGAGATTTCTCAGATTTTGCAGTATTAGTGAATGTGGTCAATATGTAGGTAGGTAGGTAGTACCGGCTGACCCCAGATGGGGTCACACATAGACCTTAGGGTACTTAATGAGGCCGGGTGATTATTTGGGTACGTTTGACTTAGAAGTCCAGGAGGATTTTTCACGTTTTGGCAAATGCCAATAATTATTTTGGGGGCCTCTTGGACGCTTCCTCCAATAAGAGAACCGTGGGGTGTGCAGAATTTTTAATCTTATCGTGGCAATTGCTGGGCTGGGCAAATGAGATGTTCTAGAATTTCTGCGACTCCAGGTTCCATACATTTCCTGCAGGTGTCCTCTGTCGTTATACCTAGCTTTATCGCATGAGCGGCTGCTAGGCAGTGTCCCGTTAGTATGCCAATGAGCAGTCTACAGTCTCTTCTCTGGAGCTGTAGCAGATAGTGCGTAAGTTTTTTGTCTCTTGTCTTGCACATAATTTTAGAGATTCTGCATCCGCTGGTGTTTTCCCACCTTACCTCTGCTTCTTTCTCTGATATCTCTTCCATCTTGCTATTAAGCGTCTGTATGGAGATAGGTGTGTTTAGTGCAGGGTTCGAATTGCTGACTAAATGCTAGCAATAGTCTGATATTTTGAC
Organism: Lordiphosa fenestrarum; assembly: GCA_035044985.1. NCBI lineage: Eukaryota > Metazoa > Arthropoda > Insecta > Diptera > Drosophilidae > Lordiphosa > Lordiphosa fenestrarum. Next base: position 16,254 of record JAWNNO010003644.1, read on the forward strand.
TAAAAACTGAACTATCATTCACTCAATATTTGTAAATCGACTAAGACTATAAACTTGACTTTAATCACAAATCATAAAAACTAAAAATGAAATAGTGTTCATAAAATATGATTTAAACAACTAGGCTTAGAGAAATGTACAAAAACTAAACTAAATGTTAGTCATTAGACTATTGACTATTGACTATTTAGTTGTTTCAGTTGACTTGACTTGACTATCAACTTAAGGCTAGGTAAGGAGACGCTGATAATTTTTTCTGAGCCCATCTAATTACATAGCTCAGAGAATGCGCTACTGAAAATTCTCAGAGCGGGTACGGAGACACCACAAATGCGCTCTGAGAATGAGCATGGCCTGCCAACTCGTTTTTTGGCCCAACAGCTGATAAATTCTCGCAGGGGGGTCAGGCAAATTTTGAAACATGTTTGATTATTGTCGGAGGTACCTACGAGAAAAAAAAATTAAAACAAAAAACACAAAAAAAAGAATACAAAAGTAGTTTAAAGACCTTTAAGGAGGAAGAAAAAATGCCGCCAATTGAAGCGGTCAAATCGCAGGCCATCTTGTGTGATTTGACTAACAAAAAGCATTTCGATGCAATTTGCACTATCCTTAAATGCTTCTCCAACCATGGCATTGTCCAAAGCCTCTGCATTCATCAGAGTCTCCCAGTTTACATTTTCACAAAAAGATTAAATTTTGTTAAGCGCCCTTTTTTTTGTAAACAAACAACAGCTGACCAGTGCAGGGTGACGGTTTCAGATTCAGTAACATTTTACTGTTTTCTGGTCACCCGGCCTTTGAGGCTCTGAGAATTATGAAACAATTCCCGCTGCGAGAAAATTCAAAGCGTCTCCGTACCTAGCTAAAACTCACTAGCCAAATTTTGTTCCCCCACCGTCAATAGTTCTCCAGATAATCCGGAAAACATAAAACGTTTAAAGACTCCTAATTGTTGAACGGTGTAACGGATTTTATCGAATCAATAACCTCTTTTGGTGAACTTTTCGTGAACTTTTCGGAAAAAATATAAAACAACTCTCAAAGTTATCAGTAGTAGTCTTTTTGATTAAAAAAAAAATGTTTTTTGCTGTTTTCTTCAAGAGGGCCACTCGATATTACATTCGAATATTTTTTTTCAGATAGAGCATATTTTTAAGTACATTCCGCAATATATTTCAAGATGGCAGACAGCCTGAGAGCTCGGAAATCAGTTTTTTTAAATATCCAATTTCGGCGTTTGACTGATTTTTCAAATATTATGAACGAAATAATTAACAATTAACCAATTTGTGGCTTAATTTTGTTCATCGCGATATAAGAGTATAATTACCCTTGAACGTAATCCAAATTTCGACCAAAGAAAACAAAAGGGCAAACAAAAAAAAGAAGAGTAAGAAGAACAAATTCAATATTTTCGTATACTAAACGATGTATCATCCCATCAAGTTTAATATGAGTGTTTAGAACCAGACTTTCGCTGCTTTTGCTTCTTTTCCTTGGGAAAAACATCCTCATCAACTGCTGAAGAATAACGCTTACATCGTAGCTGATTATCCAATCTCCGTATTTACTAGTTTTTAATGCTTCTCCATAATTTTGCCAAATCTGGTCGAAATCGGAAATCTATATGGTATAGCTGTCATACAAACGTAGAGCCAGAAAAGTAGTCTTATTGGGAAAAACTTGTTTGTTATCAGTGGACATGTCCTTCAAATTAGTTAAAAATCGTGCTGCAAGGGTATACAAACTTTATACCCTGTTCCCATTGAAAATGGAAAAAGGGGGATCATGAAGTTGTGCGAATGTATGTAACACGGAGAAGGAAACATTTCCGACCCCATAAAGTATATATATTCTTGATCGGACAAAAAACACCGGAGTTATAAGCGAAGCAGTTGAGCTGATAAGAGCACCCCCCCAGTTGTTGGTCAGGACTAGAAAAAAGTGTTGCCTACATTTACGATGACATCTTCAAAAATTCAAAAACAAATAAATGAAAACAAATGAACAGGGTATTTTGTGGTCGGGACACTCGACTGCAGCGCCCTTACTTGTTTTATCTTTGTTTGAAAACAAAATGCTCTATTGTAAAAGCCTACAAACCAAATTCGATTAATTTCGAAACTCAAAAGTTAAAAGGTGGCATCACTGAAATACTTCCAATTTTGTGTGTTGAAACGAATGACAAATTTAACGAGCGATTTAACTTTGCTAAGTTTGCTAAGTTGCTATTATTATAAATTCAACATAAGAAATGTATATTTATTTTGATGTAGTTTTTTTCAGAAATTGAACATTCTTTTTGCATCAACAATGTTTGTTTTTATACTCTGTACCGAAGGTACATAGAGTATTATAAGTTTGTGCAAAAGTATGTAACATCCAGAAGGAAGCATCTCCGACCCCATAAAGTATATATATTCTTGATCAGCATCAACAGCCGAGTCGATATAGCCATGTCCGTCTGTCCGTCCGTCTGTCTGTCCGTATGAACGCACAGATCTCAGAGATGGTAAGAGATAGAGGTTTGACATGTATGGGACATATGCTTCTTATGTCTGCAGGCAGATCAAGTTTATTTTCAATTTTGGCCACGCTCCCTCCCGCCCCCGCAATTTAGAAAAAACGTCATATCTCCCACAGTTTTGAAGATAGATAGCTTGTTCCTTCTGGACATATTTAGTTATTAGGATAACTAATCGATCCGCCAGATCGGATGAACGGTTTTCGAGTTATGATCAAAAGACAAATTTTCTTGGTACAGAGTATGTTATAGTCGGGCTTGACCGACTTTCTTTCTTGTTCAATATAGAGCTTTGGAGATAAAATATATTACAAGCATACCAAAAAAAAAAAAACTTTTATTATTACTAATCATCGTTAGGCACTGAGCTTCCTGGTCTAATAAGATATGCCAAATGATATGTCAAAAAGCACTGTCAAATGCGTGTCTCTTCTATTCAGAACTTAATGGCGTCCCGCTCTAGGCTTATCGACGGAAAATTAAATGTATGTATGTATTGGTTCTTTATTTAATTTTTTTTTTAAAAAGTTTTACTACGTGGGTATTCAAAGAACTTTCTAACAATGCCTTAGTAGTCGTCTGTCAGCATAAATGAGAAGTGCGTTTAAAAATTTTTATTCTATGATTACTTTTATTATTGTTTGCCTAATTAAAATTATTTGGAAGAAATGATCTACTTTAATGAATAATTCATAAAATTAGCCAATTGATCCCAGTTTGGTCCATTTAATCTATTTATTATTTCATTCATCCTTAGTATGGTCTTCCCTAGATACAGCACCCTAAACTCTCTGAGGACTGGACATTGTCCAGAAATGGCTAAATGGCTCCTTTTCGTTTAAATTGCACATTGTGCGAGTTCCCGATTGGGTCAGAGAAATTCATCGATGTTCAGTTGCAAAAGACCACATCGTGCTTTAAAAATCCATGTTATGTTTGTAAGCTTTATATCGTCTGATATATTACCGGTTCCGTTGGTATAATCCAGATATTTATAGATACGACGCGTACTCGCTGCTGCCTGCGCGTGATAATCTCGTTACACCGGAAACTCCATGAATCTTTGGTCGCATTTTCCTATTGCCAATCAAAATCGTGACCTTCTTTTAGAGATTTTGGTCGCTTTGCCCAAAAAACGTTAATTTCGATGATATATGTCGAAAGCATTCGGGGCAATCTATGCTCGTGGCAACCAAATAAGCTTTTGCCTATGTAGTTTAAGTGTGTCATGAGCGTGAAAAAGTGGTTATCTTCCATGCCAAGTTCGATCGCCAATGCGAAATTAGTAGTATTGTCGGGCAGCCTTAGTATTATTTTAACGAAGTAACGTTGAAGTTTGTTTACTTCTTCAAAATGTTGTGATCCCCGTATTTGAACAGCATAAGATTGAGAAGAGCGGCACACAGCAAGGAATAATTTCCATTTGGAGCTTATGGATATATTTTGATTGCACAGATAATTTTTCCATGTATTGCTAATGCAGTTTTTCGCTCACCTATTTCGCTGCTCCACATGTTTAGTAAAGGATAAAGTTGGTGTTAGTACCACTCCCAGATAGGAGAACTCTGATACAATTGGTATTGGTTCCGAGTTGTAAGTCCACTTCTTGCCTTGTGACAGCCGACCACCTTTCCTAAATCCCATTATTTTTGACTTACTGGTAGTCACTTCCAGATTCCACTTCGTACAATATCGTTCGAGCTTGTAAATCATTCGATGCATCATGTCTTTATCGTCTGCTAATAGCACGATATCGTGTGCGTAGAGAAGTTCTCGGATGTTGATATCACCTATCCAGAGGCCTCCTTCAGTTTCATCATATATATCAAGATTGATTCTTGTGTAGTTAATTTTTTTTTTTTTTGTGGGGAGCTTAGCAAAACGCGACTGTCTCTCTCAAGTGTCATGCTCAATTAAATGTAATTAAAATATAATTTTAAAGTCCGCTTGGGTTGATTTTCCGTCTAAAAAATAGAAGATAAATATACTCATATAAGGATTCGTAAATATATGCACATATTTATGTACAATATCAGTATATTTTATGTGCATTACGAAATGAATATGCACTATATACACACATAATAAAAAAAAAAGAGAAAGTCGGTCAAGCCCGACAATATCATACTCTCTACCAACGAACTTATACGCTCAGCATAAGTTTTGATGCTGCAGTATCAGCTGAAAGCAGCGGTGCTACTGCGCTGCAGCAGCAAACAGTCTTTTGATCATAACTCGACAACCGTTCATCCGATCTTCACCATTTCTTTGGTCATCCTGATTACTAAAAATGGCTTGAAGGAACGAACCATCAATCTTCAAAATTGTGGGAGATATGACTAAATTTCGGGGGCGGGAGGGGGTGTGTCCAAAATTGAAAATAAACTTGATCTGCCTGCAAACATAAGAAGCATATGTCCCATACATGTCAAACTTCTATTTCTTACCATCTCTGAGATCTGTGCGTTCATACGGACAGACGGACAGACGGACATGGCTATATCGACTCGGTTGTTGATGCTGATGAAGAATATAAATACTTTATGGGGTCGGAGATGCTTCCTTCTGGCTGTTACATACTTTTGCACAAACTTATACTCTATGTACCTACGGCATAGAGTATAAAAACCGCCAATTTAAATATAAATAAATGTTCATTATGTTTTTCAAGGTGCCACTGATCTTTATTTCTTTATTACACAATTTGTTCTTTAATTTTTGTGCAATTTATTCTTATAAACTAAGTTTAAAAAAAATGTTTTTTTCTGCCAAAAGACCTCCAGAAAGAGTTAATCGCAGCAGTGTGATCGGACGCTGCAAAAAAATATCGCTGACAAAAATCGCAACAAAATGATCGACATTCGATATAATTTCCGGCATACCTATATCAAATATAAACAACCATATGTATAATTAAATATTTAAACGAATGTTTTTATTACTTACAGGCTGGTAAACTAAAACACCGAACCAAACACGATCCCGCACATGACAACGGAATAAGCTCAAACTTAAAGAGTATTGTCATATTGGCAGTTTTAATGATTTTGATGATGTTTGCAGTCCATTGCACTTGGGTAACTAGCAATGCGTATTCCAGCCCTTCCATAGTGCTTGCTTTCCATAACAGTCAGGATGGGTAAGATCATTTTTTTTCTTTACAAACAGCACGCTGCTTAATCTGCTAATACTGGGTGGTAGCATGCGAGCTCCTATTCTTTAAGTCGGCAATGATTATATCAGAAACGTTCACTACTTAAAAGTATACGAGTATAATCTTTTCTCGATATATAAATCGAATTTTTCTCTATTTACCAAAGTGTCTTGTTTTAGAAGTAAGATGTTTGGATACCCAAGTTCAAGTCCCACCGGTGCACATTGGGCCCGGCCCAATGGCCGATTTTTTGGCATAAAGTCGAAAATTTCATGGAAACAAAACTCATTTTTAATAATACACTAGGGCTTGATGTTTCACGTGTAGTACGAATACACGTGAACACGTGAAATTAAGTGCTACGTGTATAGGTAAGTGTTTATGAACTACACGTGTATTTAACACACGTGTATCCGAATACACGTATATCCGTGTTTCCAGTGCTAGCGTGAATCACGTGTAACACGTGAATGTTTCTTTTTCGTTATAACTATAAAAGTATTTTGCCAGAATCATTGTGTCGCGAGAAGATCCTCACTGCTTTCTCGTGCTGTTCGAAACCACTAGGCCGATTTCGTTTGTGTGCACTGTGATCTGCTCTCCTTCGCCACGAACTTCATGAGCACAAGGAGAGGAACGGACGAGGTAAGGACCTCTCTTCCCCTCCTCCCTCTCCACAGGTAGGCAGTGCGTACAGCAGGTAAAGGATATTTATTAATACGTTTCTGAATAGATTAGAATGGCTCAGATGCTAGGCGGTAAGGTTGAAGAAGAAATTCATAACATTTGGAGCGAAACAATTTTATTGCTCTAATCATCACCTGCAAAAGAGATAAAAAAAACGTGGATAGGCGCGCGTCGTCCTATGGTTTGAATGTGGGCGCTCAGCTTAAATCTTTATTAAATCATAACCTAAATTCTAATTATGGTGCGCTTCGTGCGGCTTAATGTAATCCTAATTTTACCCGTTACTCGTAGAGTAAAAAGGGTATACTAAAGTCGTGCACATGTATGTAACAGGCAGAAGGAAACATCTCCGATATCATAAAGTATATATATTCTTCATCAGCATCAACAGCCGAGTCGATATAGCCATGTCCGTCCGTCCGTCTGTATGAACACCTAGATCTCAGAGACTAGAAGAGCTAGAGCAACCATATTTTAGATGTAAGCTAGTATTGTCTGCAGGCAGATCAAGTTTGTTTAAAATTTTAGCCACGCCCCCTCCGGCCCCCCCAATAAGAAATGTTGAATAACTCCCACAATTTTAAGATATCGAGCTCAGATTTTGCAGTGTAGTCTATGTGGCCAATATCTACAATCTCACAAATTTTCAAAAGGATCGGATAATAAATGGCCGAGTTAAAAAATGTTGCATACTTATCCGAACCGCATGAAGTTATTAAACAATAATTGAACTGAGTAACGGGTATTTCGAAGTCGGGCAGGGCCGACTTTAACTTACGCTCTCGTTAAATTCGTCGTTTAATTCTATAATGAAAGTTGCGAGCTTCTGGGGCGTCGCAGGACAAGCGATGCACCGTTCACCGTTTACCGTAGGAAAAGCAAAGCCAGCCAGCAAAGCGTTACAACACAAATGCCTTGTCGGGGCATAGATTGCAAGCGAACGTGCTCTGCGATCATTTACGGGTTTAAGTGTAGTGAATAAGCTTTGCGAAAAAAAATTCAGCGCCTTGGCAAATTGAAATGATACAAAGAGCGCAAAGGCAATAACAAAATACACACACATAAACATAGCCATACACACACATCTGCAGCCAACGCACGCCAATACAAGAATTTTCTCTTTTCCTTGTCAACAAGGCGTTTGCCATAAACAAAATATCACTCGTCAAGCCGATGATACGTTCGGCGCTGTACCACGCAGCACGCTGACCTAAATCAACCGGATCAGATGGCGAAGGCAAGCGCTCCTCGGATGGCGTGTTGCTAATGTGTATCTAAAAGCAAATTTTCTCTGCAATTTAAATGGCATCTGATGCGTTTGGATCAGATGCCGAAGACACTTCGGCTGGTATGTTAACAGGCGTCAGCCTAGTGTGTCTCTAGCTTTAAACACGTCAATCACGTGTTTCGGGTAGTACACGTACGTTCGAACCTATACTCGGACACGAATACACGAACAGTAATTCACGTGTACACTTACGTTCGAACTGAAACACGAACCACGTTCGTATACACGTGTCACGTGTAACTAAATACACGTCTGAAATGTCGAGCCCTATAATACACCTTTAAACTACATAGTCTATATACAAAGAATCGAATAATATATTGGATTGCTTGGCAACCCTGAAATTGTTATTGATTATCGAACTCAGCTGTTGAGTTAAGTGATTGTTGCGAAAAAATTGGCGTCAAATTCTTGTTAGCTTTGTGAACTTGCACGTCGTATAAATTTGCACAATAATTTATTGCAAATTATGGATATTGAAGGCCAGGGTATGTAGAATGTATAAATGAAAGCATTTTGTTAATGTTTAATATGTGTGTATTAATGTGTGTTTTTTTGTGTTGTACATCAGTGTTTAAAAACTTAGACAAGTTTTAATTTTATTGACTTCTACTTAAACTGCATAAACAGATACGCTTCAGGACTTAAACACTCAACAAACTAACATCCCAACCTACTTTATGTTTCGAATGACGATATTTAGATAAGTTGCAGTCGAATCAAATGATAAACTTTCGAAGCACTGACTGTCCACTGACAAAGCGTTCAATGACTTTTTGCTTAGACTTAGACTTACAATAATTCGGAAAGACTCAGTCAATCAAATGATGAACTTTGCAAAGCATTGACTGCTGATCTGCCTTCATGTTTTTCAAATTTTGATTTTTTGATTTTGCTTTGACACTAACTTTTGAGAGTTTCAAAGCAGCAGTTTAAGTAGCAACAAAATTTTTAAATTTGAAATAAACTTACTGCTCAGTTAACCAGAATTTTACAACTTTTGCTACTTTAAGTAAAGCAATTTAAACACTGTTGTCCATATACAGAGAAAACTTAACCAAAGTGCTCGTCTTCTATAGAGTATAACTTTTTTGGAATTAACCGGAATCAATTATAATGTATGTTAAAATTAACTTCAATATGTATATTAAATTATGTTATTTATGCTTTTTGCGGCCATTTGCGGCCTTTGCGGTATTCTTAACTTGTATGTAAGCTTGAGTTCTCTCATGCAACGCTGCTCGATATATGGCTAAATAACGATCGAGATGATACCGCAATTAAAAGCTGGGTTTTGGAGCAACTAAGCGGCTACAAGCTCAGCAATGAGAAAATGGATGAAATAAACCTAAAAATAAGCTTTATAGAAAAATTACACCAGTCTTCTTATGCATGCAGCCGCGGTCTCAGACCGCGGTGGTCAGACTCGAAATTTTTTACCCGTTACTCGTAGAGTATAAATTGTATACTAAAGTCGTGGAAATGTATGTAACTGTCGATATATCCATTTTCTTCTGTCTGCACGCAGATCAAGATTTTTTCTCTTTTTGGCAATGCCACCGCAAATATACTAATTTGAATATGTCCTACAAATATCTAGCTCATATTTTGAAGTGTAGTGAATGTGCCCAAAATCTACAATCTCACAAATTGTAATAAAGATCGGATAGGTCAGGCAGAGTTATAAAGGTTATGAAAAACGTTGTATACTTTTCACAACAGGATGCGCTGTTTGCTAACTAAAATTGGAATTTCATTAGTTCATTTGGAAATGAACTATTTACTTTTGAACTATATTTATTTTTTTATATTAGCTGAATACCCGGCGTCGCCCGGGTCCTTTGCATTGTGAGAAAATGAAAGTTTTAACTGTAACTTTGCTAATTTCGCGGCTTTTTTGACAGTTTGGTATACACCTCCTATTAATCAGTCTACAATTGCCGTCTATGAAATCTTCATAATAATATAAACTCAAATGAAAAATATCAAAATTCAGCCGTTCAATCTGCATCATCCATTTACCCACGGCTGGATTTTAATCTAAGCTTTAAGCGCTTTTATAGATATTCATATGATTATTTCAGAAATTTCGAGGATTTTTGGACCTTAGAAATTTTCGCTTGCAAGCGTCCAACCATTCCGAAAAACTTCATCGCAATCGGATGATCGGTATAATTTTTTGCAAATTTCACGGTTTTTGGTCCATTTCCCCCCTATTACGTCAACTTAGAAAGCTTAACCGGCAAGCGTTTAACCAATCCCCAATGTTACAATCGGATGAACGGTTGAATTTTGCGAATTTCGTGGTTTTTGGACCATTTTCCGCCCACTTCTTCAACTTAGAGGCCTTCCCGGGCAAGCACTTAAACATTCTCCAAAGTTTCTTCGCAATCGGATGAACGGTTGAATTTTGCTAATTTCGCGGTTCTTTGACCATTTTCCGCGCACTTCTTCAACTTAGAGGCCTTCCCGGGCAAGCACTTAACCATTCTCCAAAGTTTCTTCGCAATCGGATGAACGGTTTAATTTTTCAATTTTCGCGGTTTTTGGACCAAGTCACAGACATGAGACATAGCCTATGACAATTTCCTGATCGACATGAACATACTGTGAAAAATTTGTGAAGATCGGTTCAGCGGTTTAGACACCCATTAGAAACAAACATACTTTCAATTTTATGTATATGTATAGATGTATAGATCTATAGTTCATTTTTTGAACTATAGTTAATTTTTATAGAAATACTAGCTTATATTTTTGCATCAATTTGTTATTTATTTATCATGCTGGTAATATTTTTATACTCTGTCAATACATAGAGTACTATAAGTATGTGCAAAAGTATGTAACAGCCAGAAGGAAGCATCTCCTATATTTATATTCTTGATCAGCATCAACCACCGAGTCGATATGGCCATCCCCGTCTGCCTTTTTGTATAAAAGCACAGTTCTCAGAGATGGTAAGAGATAGAGGTTTGACGTGTATGGGAATTATCCGGCCCTACGGTCGAATTTTCCATCGGAAAATGACTTCTCAATTTATTTCACTTACTTTCCTTACAAACCGAATTTCAAGTCAATCGGATGAAAAACAGATTTTTGCATATGGTATTTACCGAAAATTTTCCTTGTGGGCTTATTTTCCGAAATTGGGAACACATGTCAAATTATTTCGCATACTTTGCTTACAAACCGAGTTTCAAGTCAATCGGTGAAAATTTTCCCCATACAAACTTTTCCAAAACCCCGTCTTAGTACGCACTTTCGCCACATAAGGAAACTCCTGTCCAAATTTCAGCCTTCTATCTCTTACCGTTTAGGCTGTGTGATGATTGCCAATCAGTGAATTAGTGAGGACACACTCTTATCGGACCTTTTATAAATATTTAGTAGTTCGCATTACGACCGATAATAAGGCTATGAGCAACAGAAAACAGCTGTGCTCTGTTTGGTCTTCTCACTCTCATGGCCTATTCCGCACTTATGCTAGAAGCATAACGGTCATGCTTTGGCGGCAATAAATCAGATCCTTTTAAATTTCGAGTTGAAAAAATCAAATGAAAACAAGAAAGAAAGTCGGTCAAGCCCGACTATAACATACTCTGTACCAAGAAAATTTGTCTTTTGATCATAACTCGAAAACCGTTTATCCGATCTTCTTCATTCCTTTGGCGGATCGATAAGTTATCCTAATAACTAAATATGTCCAGAAGGAACAAGCCATCTATCTTCAAAACTGTGGGAGATATGACGTTTTTTCTAAATTGCGGGGGCGGGAGGGGGCGTGGCCAAAATTGAAAATAAACTTGATCTGCCTGCAGACATAAGAAGCATATGTCCCATACATGTCAAACCTCTATCTCTTACCATCTCTGAGATCTGTGCGTTCATACGGACAGACGGACAGACGGACATGGCTATATCGACTCGGCTGTTGATGCTGATCAAGAATATATATACTTTATGGGGTCGGAGATGCTTCCTTCTGGATGTTACATACTTTTGCACAAACTTATAATACTCTATGTACCTACGGTACAGAGTATAATTAGAAGTGGATGGCAGCTTGCTTTTGAAACGCTCAACTGCGGTATTAACTGCTTCCTCAGGTATAAATCCTCTAGATTAAAAGTAGGGTCCAAAATTTATTTCAATATGTTTAATATCACTAAATCTTGCATTCATTTTATTGAACAATGATTTTAGAAGCAAATGTACTTAGATTGAGCAAGGTTCTGCTTTCGGCAGTCGAATTTGTAAATGTCTACTCAGAACGGTAACCTAGAAGTTAATAAATATTTAGTTCTTGGTGGTAATAAGTCAAATTAAACCAAATTAGCTACCTTTGAAAGCGTTACAAATTTTTTAGCAGATACTTCCAAAGTTACTGTATAAAACGGCCTTAGGATGTGCAGTATTTCTTCAATTATTGCCCAATCGCCTGGCAGAAGGCATAATTCTGCTGTAACATCAAGCAAGACAACAGCAAAAGAATTTTTAACTTTGATTTTGACAAATTTGGTTTTTTTAAAGGCTTTTTTAAGCTTTTCCAAGGCAAATGAACTTCTGCGAAAACTTCCACAATCGCTATGCATGGATTCCAAATCCATATGATCAGAAGCAGTCGTTTCTTGAAACGCATCTAGTAGTAGCACACTAATAAAAATGGATATTATTGGCAGGCCTTAACTGATACCAAGGCGTTGGTATTGGATGAAGTTGCGCTGGAGATGTGCAGGACGGCGATAAAGTTTCAGATATAGATGCACAAGGTCTTTCACGCACCACGTTCATGGTTGGATGTTTTGATTTTAGGCGGCGCTTAATTAATTTTAAGTGGCGGGCAGCGCTGAAGATAATGCCGATGAAGAGGTGGAGGACAGCGCTAAAGGTGTACAGGACGGCGATAAAGTTTCAGATATAGTTACACAAGGTCATTCACGCACCACGTTTATGGTTGGATGTTTTAATTTTAGGTGGCGCTACAGATTTTCTAGCGAGTCTCCTGAAATACTGACGGCGTTCTTGCAATAGCAGCATTTAGCATATTTTCCATTTGCTTCTGCAATAAATTGGGCCCCCACAGTCGATTTCATTCGTGTAGCCATGTTTAATACTACACTAAACACATTTGACAATCTAACGCAATCGAAAGAATTGTGGTAGTTCACCGGAATTCTGAAATGACAATTCAGTACGGTTGGCAGTCCCACTCGTCAAGGCAGCATTATAATCCAGCTTTGTAATTGTTAACACGACGATATTTTCTTAAGCACGTGGTTTTGTTTGTGACAAAATGTTGTCCAACTTTATGGGCTCTTAGGCCATATATAGTATACCAAAATTTAATAAATCAATTAAGGGAAAATTTGGATCATGTTATCCAAGATATTATTAATAAAATTGCATTCAGACATAAGTGTAATGCACACTTGTCAAGTTTCATTAATGTATCGTTGAAACTCGCTAAGTCTCAAGGCTTTTAATAAGGGATATATTTCCATAAAATTTAACTAAGGGTCAAAAAAATGAACTATAGTTCATAAGTGAATAATTCATTTAAAAATGAACTAATGAACTGGTTCATCAAAGTGAATTAAATTTTTATACTCTGTACCCTTGATACATAGAGTATTATAAGTTTGTGCAAAAGTATGTAACAGCCAGAAAGAAGTATCTCCGACCCTATAAAGTATATATATTCTTGATCAGCATCAACAGCCGAGTCATGTCCGTCATGTCGGTCTGTCCATCTGTCTGTCCGTATGAACCCACAGATCTCAAAGATGGTTAGAGATAGAGGTTTGACATGTATGGGGCATATGCTTCTTATGTCTGCAGGCAGATCAAGTTTATATTCAATTTTAAACACGCCCCCGCAATTTAGAAAAAAGTGTCATATCTCCCACAGTTTTCGGCCAACATGCTTGAGGCAGAGACACGTATTCTGGATGGCCTTCTGGCTCGCTTCGACGTTCTTGCCCAGGAGGTTAAACAAATGGGTGAGCGGATTGCCCTTCTGGAGCGCTACGTTGGTATATGCTCTTACGCACAATTGGAGCTTACAGAAAAGAGTAAGCAACCACTGAAACTGGGGCTTCTTGGCTTTGACTCTGAAGCATCATTTTATGTTAATGAGCAGCTTTCAAGAGAGCACTATCTCATTTTTAAAGAGGCGATGCAACTTAGGTAAGTAGGTAGTTCCGGCTGACCCCAGATGGGGGTCACACATAGACCTTAGGGTCCTTAATGAGGCCGGGTGATTATTTGGGTACGTTTGTCTTAGAAGTCCAGGAGGATCTTTGTCGTTTTGGCAAATGCCAATAACTGTTTTGGGGGTCTCTTGGCCGCTTCCTCCAAAGAAGAGAACCGTGGGGTGTGCAGAATTTGTAATCTTGTCGTGGCAATTGCTGGGCAGCTGCAAATTAGGTGTTCTAGAGTTTCTGCGACTCCAGGTTCCATACATTTCCTGCAGGTGTCCTCTGTTGTTATGCCTAGCTTTATCGCATGAGCGGCTGCTAGGCAGTGTCCCGTTAGTATGCCAATGAGCAGTCTACAGTCTCTTCTCTGGAGCTGTAGCAGATAGTGCGTAAGTTGTTTGTCTCTTGTCTTGCACATCATTTTAGAGATTCTGCATCCGCTGGTGTTTTCCCACCTTACCTCCGCTTCTTTCTCTGCTATCTCTTCCATCTTGCTATGAAGCGTCTGTATGGAGATAGGTATGTTTAGTGTTTCTTCTTGGCCGAGTACGACTCCGGCTTTTGCAAGACTGTCTGCCATCTCGTTTCCGTCGATGCCCCGGTGGCTGGGAATCCAGTAGATTTGCACCTTTCTGGAGATGCTAAGGGAATCTAGCGCTTCCCTGCTCGCCAGGACATTTCTGGAGTTGATGGAGTGTCCTTGCATTGCCTTGATTGCCGCTTGGCTGTCCACGTAGATATTTATTTGGTTGTATGGAGCGTGAATTTCCGCCAACTCCGCTGCTTTCCTTATTGCGAAGACTTCCGCCTGGAATATGGTGCAGTGGTTTGGCAGTTTGTATGAGAGCTTTATTTCTGGCTCTGCACAGTATACGGCGGCTCCGACTCCTAGGTCCATCTTTGAGCCGTCTGTAAAGAGGTGCGTTGCTTCTTGGGCCAGTCCTGTACGCCAGTCTTCTGGTCCTAATAGTGCAGATGTGCATATTGGGTTGATCTTTGGGATAATGTAGTCCGTGCTACTATTGATCTCTCTACCAACTATGCTGTGTCCATAGCTTTGTAGCACCATGGTGCCCGTCGCACATAGACGTTGGGCGGTCTTTTGTGCCAGAAGGCGTGCTTGGATGTCCAGAGGGTTGACACCTAAGATGTGTTCTAATGCTTTGGTTGGAGTTGACCTCAGCGCCCCCGTAATACAGACCAGTGCCTGTCGCTGGGTCTTCTCCATCCGCTTTAGGTATGTGGTTTTCTCCGTGGCCTGCCACCATACCAGTATGCCGTGTAGCAGGATCGGTCGTATTACTGAAATGAAAAGCCAGTGCATCAGACTTGGTGATAGGCCCCAAGTGCTACTCAGCACCTTCTGGGATGCATATAGTGCGTTGGTCGCCTTCTTCACTCTTTCTTCCACATTCGCCTTCCATGACAGTTTACTATCGATTACTGCTCCAAGGTATTTGACGTTATTCTTTGGTGTTAGTGTTATTCCATTTATCTTTGGTGGAATCCATGGCGGTACCTTGTATCTCTTGGTAAAGAGAATGAGGTCCGTCTTCTCCGCATTAATACTAAGTCCGGCTTCTGTGGCCCATTTTAGTATCTCTTTGAGTGTAGAGTCCATGATTGAGCTGAGAGTCGATGGACATTTTCCGATGATAATTATGCATATGTCGTCGGTATATGCAGTTATCTTGGGTGCATTCCTGCGAAATTTTGTTAGCAGTTCGTTAACCACAAGATTCCATAGAAGGGGTGACAGTACTCCGCCTTGAGGCGTGCCGCCGTGTGCCTCCTTCGTCATGGTTGTGGTACCCCACTCGGCTTGTACTCTTCTGCAGCTCAGCAGGTTGTATATCCACGAGTTCAAAGCCATATGAATTGATACAGCTCTTAGGCTGCGCATTATCGCCTCCGTGGAGACGTTGTTGAATGCACCAGATATGTCAAGGAATGCTCCCAAGGCATACTCTTTATGGTACATTGCTTTCTCGATGGTGGCTACTAGGGAGTGTAGCGCTGTTTCCACCGATTTCCCTTTCGTGTATGCGTGTTGGTTGTTCTCCAAGGTCAGGTTCATGCCTTCTCTTATGTGGAGATCAAGTAATTTTTCCATTGTTTTAAGCAGGAATGAAGTGAGGCTAATGGGCCTGTAGTCTTTTGGCTGCACGTGACTGCATTTCCCCGCTTTGGGTAGGAACACAACACGTGCTGTCCTCCAGGCCACAGGTACATAGCCCCACCCCAGGCAGGCTTCAAAAATGGACTGTAGCCATGGTACGACTAAACCTTTAGTCGTTTTTAGCATGGCGGGAATTATGCCATCCAGACCGGGGGACTTGTAGCTCGCGAACGAGTCGATCGCCCATCGGATTTTTCCTGGAGTGACTAAGTTGGTTGGGATGTTAGTTTGTTGAGTGTTTAAGTCCTGAAGCGTATCTGGCTCGGTGACTATAGTGCAGCCCGGGAAGTGCGCATCGAGAAGAGCGCATGTAGCTTCCTTGCTGCTTTCTGTCCAGTGACCTTCGTCTGTTTTTAGTTGACTCTGCATAGGTGGCTGCTTTGAAAGCAGCTTCCTGAGTCTGGCTGCTTCCGAGACCTTCTCTATGCTGGAGCAGAAGGTTCTCCATGAGTATTGCTTTGCCTTCCTTACTTCTTTTTTGAATAAGCGAAGTCTTATCTTGTACTCCTCCCAGATGATCACTTCATCCGCTTGTTTGGCGAGTTTGAAGCATTCCTGGACGTCCTTCCTCTGCTCTTTCAGTTCTGGGGTCCACCAGGGGGGTCTGGTTCTCCTGTTTGTAACTGTGAGCCTACACGAGGTTTTGTATGCTTCGATGAGATTGACAGTGAGCGTCTTCACGGACTTCTCTATATCTTCCACCGAGCAGATGGGCGTTGACGTCGGCAGTTTTGATTCCACTGTCTTAAGGTACTTCACCCAGTCGGTATTCCGGGGGTTCCTATAGACGTTTCTAGTTTGACAGTAGTCAAATTGTATCTTGAACTGGATGTACTTGTGGTCGGAGAAGGAGGGTTTATCAAGAACTCTCCATTCTGACGCCTGAGTACTGTTCCCTAGGGTCATGTTTAAGTCTAGGACGTTGGCCGAGGTTGGTCCCACATAAGTGGGTACGTCTCCAACGTTTTCTACACTTAGACTGGTTTGTATAATAAAATGTAAGAGACACTCACCTCTGTCGTTGATGTCCGGGCTGCCCCACACAGTGTGGTGTGCGTTGGCGTCCGTTCCGATGACGAGGGGTTGCTTCTTGTAGCTTGCCTCCGCCGTCAGTCTTCCGAGTTCAGCTGGTGGTGCCTCCCGCTCATGCGCCATGTAGCAGGACGCCATAAGAATTGGCTCGTCCCTGCCACCCTCCAAGGCCACAACAGTGAGATCGTCCGTGCTGTAATTAGTCATTAAATACGCATAGATGCCTTTTCTTACCAGAATAGCAGTCCTTGCTCTACTTACTGGGGTGGGGTAAAAGATGTTGTAGTTTTGTGACTTTAGTCCGGAGACCTTGTTTCCCGCCGCTATCCAAGGTTCCTGAACTAAAGCCACATCTGCGGGCCCTTCCTCCAAGGTTAGAAGGAGCTCCGCCGAGGCGATCTTGCTCTTATGCAAGTTGACCTGGAGGACCTTCAACTGCATGACTGGTGTCCGCATCCTCCGGTCCCGATGGGTCAGCCTGCAAGGTTGTGTCGCCATTCTCGTCTTCTTCAGCAGGCTGTACTGCCCCCGTAATATCGAGGCTGCTGGCTTTTTCGACCATCATGTCGATGCCGAGGTCGTTCTCCACCTCTCCAGCCTCCAGTGTGTGCTCATTAGTGTCCTCGGGGTGGCGTTTCTTGAGACGTAGGTGCCCGCTACCTACTCCCCATGGCATCACCCCGAATCTTGGGTAGAGCAGATCCTCGGCCTCCTTGTTGATCTGGAGGACCACGTGCTGCCCGTTTTTGTCGGGCTTTGCAACATGTAGTACCTTCCAGTCTCCAGTTGGCACATCAGGATTCTGCCACTGTAGGAGTTTCAGCGCCTGCTCCTTTGGTGTGACCCGTGGAAAGAGTACTTTCGCCTTCGGAACGGAGCCAAGTTCTGTCCACAACCTCCAGCTGGGCACTCTCCCACTGGCTTCCCATGTCTGCAACGACGCTTGAGACCCATTTAAGGGTGGGATCGTCCTTGCATCTTAGGATTTTGACTCCATACAGCCAGCCTGCTCCGTCAAAAGCTACAGGTTGCGCTGCTGGGTCCTCCATCCTTTTAAAAATTTCCTCGAACAGCTTCTCCTCTACTTGCTTCCACTGTTCGGGCGTCATCTTGCCGTTAGGGTCGCTTTTGTCGACGATAGCTACGGTGAGATGCCGTTTTGCTAGCTAGCTGATTCCTTGGGCTGACTGGTCTATTTGGGGAGGGGTTGTGCCTGGTTCTGCGGTCTTTGGCGGGGCTTTTTACTGGCAGGGGCCTCCGCCTTCGCTTGCTCAGTTGAGCGCTGCCGCTTGTTGGCCAAGCACTCCTCCATTTTATTGGCGTATTTGGCGGAGGTGGCTTGCATCGCCGGTTTCTCCGCGAAGTGTTTTCGACCCTCCTTAATCTTTTGCTCGGCCCACGCAAGCTTGTTTCTCTCCTCTAGGGTGAGCTCACCGCTTCCGTTCAGTCTCGCCTTGATTTTGAGAGCCGCTTTATACTGGGCTTTCGCTCGCATGCCCTCCTTTGTTCGTGTGGGTTTTTCCTTATTTTTGGTACTAGACCCCGCCCGAACTGGAGATAGCAGCAGCTTTTCTTCCGCCTCTGTATTAGTTGAACCTCCATGCGATTCACAGTCCGAGTCTGTATCGACTGCAGTACCGCGCCACACTTTGGTCCTTGTCGTATCGGCAGTAGCTGTACAACTGTTCCTGGCCTGCTCCAACCACGACAGAGGTGTGACCGCTGGCGACACGAAGTGGGGATCTCTCCCCACCGTGCCCGCCGGTGGTAGCAGTCACGCCTTCCACCGACGTTTGGGCTGATATCCCAGCCCGAGTTGGGTTCTTAGTGTGTTCCATTATTAATGTACCCATAGTGGTTAATTTTTATTCGTGGGAACCACCCCATAGCATTTTATGCCTGCTGCCAGGCACCTCTAACCATGGCTTTGGCTCAGCTCCACCCAACATTGTGCTGTTGTGGTAGTGTTGGCCATCACCTTAGCTGGACACTGCATTTCCTAGGTGTAAGACGAGCAAGAGACACTATGTATTACCCGCTTTAAGCCGAGGTGCATACAGTGTCCATTGCCCAGCCGACACCCTCGTGGAGGGTTCAGTTAGAGGGTTTTTGTCGGCTAACTTTGTTTGCAACTTAAAAAGCACAAAATTCCAACGGCAGTATTTACACGTGGGCAGTAAGGGGAGTGAGAGCGTGCACTGCATTGAGCGTATGAAAGAGCTTTCTGCGCTCACCAATGTAAATGTGCTCCCACCCCCCACTCCTCCCCCACACAACTGCCCTGGATCTTCTACTGTGTCTCTGGATAAACCCAGAGCTTTGCAAGGCATTGACACTGCTGATTCAGCAGAATATTTTTAAAGTGTATGCTTCACATTTATTTATCAAATCAAACATTTTCAAAATAATAATTATTTTGGACGTGACAATCTTTGAGGCCAAAAAACAGATACATTTTTTATGTAATTTGTTCAGGTATTTTTTTTTATAATTCAGCGCATTAATCTTGCTTTAAATTTTGATTTTGAACCACTTGCGACCGACAATGCAGAAGTTATGCTAACAAATGGTGATTTTCAGCTACGCACGCGACATTAGAAAATTGATGAATGCAAATTAAAAATTAATTAATTGATATCTGTTTTGCTCACCTAACATTTTTATACCCTTGCAAAGGGTATTCTAATATTGCCCAGAAGTTTGCAACTCATAGAAATATTCATTTCCGACCCCATAAACTATATATATTCTTGATCAGGGTGACGAGCTGAGTCGATTGAGCTTTGTTCGTCCGTCTGTCTGTTTCTACGCGAACTAGTCTCTCAGTTTTAAAGCTATCGAGTTGAAATTTTGCTGCACACTACTAATATGTCGGAACCGACCGGATCGGATGACTATATCTTATAGCTCCCATAGGAACAATCGGTTGGAATTCTAGTTTTAGTATGAAAAACTTTTTTCTTTTCAATGAAAACGTCTCCAAACTTTGTAATCGTAGGTTTTTTATGTTTTTTATAATCCTACCAATTTTTATTAAAATCGTACAACTATATGGTATAGCTGCCATACAAAAGATAGGTCTGAAAGACAGTCTTAGTTAAAAAAACTTTTTTGTTTTTAATGGTAGCATCCTGCAATTTTGTATTG
The DNA here is from genome assembly GCA_035044985.1 of Lordiphosa fenestrarum. Taxonomy (NCBI): domain Eukaryota; kingdom Metazoa; phylum Arthropoda; class Insecta; order Diptera; family Drosophilidae; genus Lordiphosa; species Lordiphosa fenestrarum. The sequence goes on from JAWNNO010003644.1 coordinate 36,468, forward strand.
GTTTGTTTCACATGCATTCTCACAATTCTACAAAGTTTTGGCCAAATCGGATGACTATATCATATAGCTCCCATACGAACGATCGGTCGAAAAATGTGAAAAAGTATTTTTTGAAAATATTTAAGCGAGCACTTGCAAGGGTATAATAACTTCGGCACAGACGAAGTTAGCTTAGCTTTCTTGTTTTTAGTTAACTGTTGTTGTAATACAGACTTAAGTGCAATGAACGCAATCGTAACATCTCTCTTTTAGAAATTATTATTAAAGAGAAATTGCTCTTAAAAGTTACCATAATCGAGATAGACGTATGTCTATCTGACGAGCAAAACTGTAACACGAGTTCAATATTCTCACTTCAACGGTCTGTATTTTCTGTTCTACTTCATGCATTCTTAAAATGTTAGTCTTGTTTTGTTAGTGAAATATTTGAAGTCATTTGATAAGCTGGAAGAGAAATGCAATGGAAAGAGTAAAAAAAGTCAAGTGTTACGTTTTTGCATTGTGGTTATTTTTAAACAAATATTTTTATTAAACAAATTTTAATCATGGGTCCACAGCCCTTTTGATTTCTTTAGTTCCTCTATGCGATTTGGCATACATTGGGTGTAACGTCCTGGACGGGACGGGATTAAAACTTCTTTCCCGTGCCTATCTCAAGTTCGTACCGTGTTGAGCCAAAAGTAGAGGAAGTGAGCCAATTCGTTTGGATTTGGGAACAGCAGCCCAAACCGAGGGGGGGGGGGGGGGGGGGGGGGGAATTGCGTTCGGTTTACTTTTAAAACAGTAGTGGAATTGAAAAACATGCCCTGGTTCTTAACAATAAATGTAGTAAATATTGACCGAAGACATACTGGCATGTTCCGGTTTTCACTTTAGTGAATTCGAATTTGATACATGTGCCATTTTTTGGTGAACAATCAAGGTAATCTGTATCAAACCTCAAAATTTGTACTTCCTCTTAATAGGATGAACTCAAAATGAAAGGCTTTATGCCGATTTAATTTATAAATTTTATACAACCAACCACTTCACCAAATTCGAATTCGACAAATTTTGTCGAAAGTTAAAACCGGAACAGGCCTGAAAAACTTTTTTGTTGTACTCATAACATCAACCATTTTCGCACCTGCATTGAGAAACTGGGTAGTTCCAAAAATAACTGAGCTGAAACAAGTTTAAACAAAACAAAAGAAAGTTTTTGGAATTTTTGACCTTGCTTGGTAAGCTCCGGTTGTTTTGATCCACCCCCAACGTGGAGGCAGATACGATAACCCATTAATACTGGAAAAGCACTTTAATCCGGAACCATGGGACCAATTTTTTTTGCGCTACCAAACATTTTAATTTGATTTGATCTGAAATCTATTCAATCCAAAACACTTTTTGTCCATATCAATAATAGGTTTTTGTTATTCACTTTTTAGGGAGGCATTAAATAATGGGCCCCAAAGATAGAAACTACACCTAATACTTTTGTTTGAAATTGATTTAGATTTGAAGAATATAATAACATTTGAGTAAAGGCACAAATGCAGGAAATATCAGAGTGCTGATTTCTTCCGTCTCTCCGTGTGTCTCTCTGTCTTATGTTAAAGTTTCGAGAGCACAGTCCAAAAGAATGCGAGAAACTTGATTTAGTCTTTTGGACTCGTGAACAATATTGGTTTTAGTAAGAACAAGAAAGAAAGTCGGTCAAGCCCGACTATAACATACTCTGTACCAAGAAAATTATACGCTCATCATAAATTTTGATGCTGCAGTAGCAGCGAACAGTCTTTTGATCATAACTCGAAAACCGTTCATCTGATCTTCTCCATTCCTTTGGCGGATCGATAAGCTATCCTGCTAACTAAATATGTCCAGTAGGAACAAGCCATCTATCTTCAAAACTGTGGGAGATATGACGTTTTTTCTAAATTGCGGGGCGGGAGGGGGCGTGGCCAAAATTGAAAATAATCTTGATCTGCCTGCAGACATAAGAAGCATATGTCCCATACATGTCAAACCTTTATCTCTTACCATCTCTGAGATCTGTGCGTTCATACAGACAGACAGACGGACATGACGGACATGACTCGGCTGTTGATGCTGATCAAGAATATATATACTTTATAAGGTCGGAGATGATTCTTTCTCGATGTTACATACTTTTTTACAAATTTATAGTACTCTGTGTACCTACGGTACATAGTATAAATATCTTCTTGTAAGCCAAAACAATTATTTTTTTCAGATCACGTAATATATTGGATGACTTCAGGGAGGCATATTATTGGCTCTCTCAAAACACTGACGACAATGCGAGGATAATGTCGTGGTGGGATTACGGATACCAAATAGCTGGAATGGCTAACAGAACAACTTTAGTCGACAACAATACTTGGAACAATAGTCATATTGCTTTGGTCGGAAAAGCCATGTCGTCCACAGAAGAAAAGTCATTTGAAATCATGACATCGCTAGATGTGGATTATGTTCTTGTAATTTTTGGTGGAGTAATTGGATACTCCGGTGACGACATCAATAAATTCCTTTGGATGGTTAGAATCGCAGAAGGAGAGCATCCCAAGGATATAAAAGAAAGCGACTACTTTACTGATCGAGGCGAATTTAGGGTAGACGCTGAAGGAGCACCTGCCTTACTTAATTGCCTTATGTACAAGTTAAGCTACTACCGATTTGGAGATCTGAAGTTGGATTATAGGTAAGTTCATAGTGTAAATTTAATGACGGCTTCCGTTTCTCGTTTCCAGCCAAAAAGACAAATTTCTTTTTTAAGTGTACTTAAATAGTCTAGACCAGAGATGGGCGCGTCGCGACGTTCTGCACACGAGGCAGCGCGCTGCACAAAATTTTTTTAGAGTATTTAAATAGTCTTGACCAGAGATGGGCGCGTCGAGACGACAACGCGCTGCCTCGTGTGCTTAGGGCCTCTGCCGCGGCCGACTGCACAAAATCACACGTACGCTATAAGCATTGAAAGCTATTTATAGAACACGAATGTTCGGTCGTCGTTGGTGGTCGGCCGAAGCATGTATTAGACTTTACATTGTACTTTTAGTTGATGGCGAACAGTTGAGAAGCAAGCACCACGCAGCGCATTAGCAGAAAAAATCAATTTTTACAGTGCGCTCCAAAATGTTTATGTCCGAATGGGAGAATGAATTTTTCTTTATAGAAAACTAGCTGAATACCCGGCGTCGCCCGGGTCCTTTGCATTGTGACAAAATGAAAGTGTTAACTGTAACTTTGCTAATTTCGCGGCTTTTTTGACAGTTTGGTATACACCTCCTATTAACCAGTCTACAATTGTCGTCTATGAAAATTTCATAATAATATAAGCTCAAATGAAAAATATCAAAATTCAGCCGTTCAATCTGCATCATCCATTTACCCACGGCTGGATTTTAATCTAAGCTTTAAGCGCTTTTATAGATATTCATATGATTATTTCAGAAATTTCGAGGATTTTTGGACCTTAGAAATTTTCGCTTGCAAGCGTCCAACCATTCCGAAAAACTTCATCGGAATCGGATGATCGGTATAATTTTTTGCAAATTTCGCGGTTTTTGGTCCATTTCCCCCCTATTACGTTAACTTAGAAACCTTAACCGGCAAGCGTTTAACCAATCCCCAATGTTACAATCGGATGAACGGTTGAATTTTGCGAATTTCGCGGTTTTTGGTCCATTTCCCCCCTATTACGTCAACTTAGAAACCTTAACCGGCAAGCGTTTAACCAATCCCCAATGTTACAATCGGATGAACGGTTGAATTTTGCGAATTTCGTGGTTTTTGGACCATTTTCCGCCAACTTCTTCAACTTAGAGGCCTTCCCGGGCAAGCACTTAACCATTCTCCAAAGTTTCTTCGCAATCGGATGAACGGTTTAATTTTTCAATTTTCGCGGTTTTTGAACCAAGTCACAGACATGAGACATAGCCTTATGACAATTTCCTGATCGACATGAACATACTGTGAAAAATTTGTGAAGATCGGTTCAGCGGTTTAGACGCCCATAAGGAACAAATATACAAACATACAAACATATTTTTAATTTTATATATATGTATAGATGAAGATGTCACATTGCTAAATATGCAATCGCATTTTATGGCGCAATGCAAATTTTTTTTAAGACGGCATTATTTACTTTGTCACATGCTATATGAAACATATAAAGGGGCGCAGAGAAAATTTTTTCTTTTGCAATTGCAAGCGGAATATTTTCTCATATATGTACTCATATTTACATGTAAATATTATGTATTTATAAATTTTGTTAATACTCCTTCTAAGCGTTTAAAATTAACGTATAATAATTAAAAAACACAATGAGTGAACGTTAACTTGCAGCGTACACTGTACTGAAAACACTTCGTTTTTTCGCTGCAGCGCACGCAAATTGTGCTTGTATGCGTGTGAAAAGTGTGACGATATGTGTGCATGCCCATCTCTGGTCTAGACCGATAAAGGAAAGGGTGCGGCCCAATGACGGGAATTTTAAAATTGTCTTTTTAATTTAATAGGTTACTTCAAGTTTCTTTTATGCAATGTCCTTACGATACCACTTAAACTCGGTTTTTCATAATGGGTTTTAAATGGTAATATCAAAATTAGTTACACTGTAAACTTTCTTGTGTATAATTAAATGAAAAAATTGGTAGTTCCCGTTAAGACAAGCATATTCCCAAAAGCAGATTTGTGTTCAGCACACGAAAATCATCTAAAATCACTACCAACCCTTGCCAATACCTTTTTTCCTAGTATAATCTTTGTTTAATTTGTATTCTATGTTCTCAAGATGCAAGTGATGAAGCAGCAAAATAAAGAAAGAAAACTGCAAGTTCAGCGAAACCGATCATGTTTTATACTCTGAACCAAAGGTAGACAAAAGTATTTAACAGCCAGACGGCATCTTCGACCCCATAAACTATATATATTCTTGATCAGCATCAACTGCCACGTCGACATAGCCATGTTCGCAATAACTCACAGATCTCAGAGATGTTAAGAGATAAAGTGTTTGTGTATGGCACAAAAACTTCTTATACTTGCAGGCAGATCAAGTTTATTTTCAATTTTCGCCACGACATATCTCCCACTATTTTAAAGATAGAAGGTTCTTACCTTCTTGGCATATTTAGCTATTAGTATTATTAATCGATTCGATGGTGAAGATCTGATGAGCGATAGTCGAAGTAAAGAGAAAACAAACATTTATGATTGCCAGCACTGGCCGGAACAACAATGGGCACACCTTAACACTTTCTGTGGGCTTTTTTTTTCTTGTTTTAAATGTGCCTCAGAGTCGAAGTAATAGAGTAATAGATTTTCATACAGGCAAGCTGGAAATGATCCTAACTCATGCTGCTCCACTCATAATCCATCATACCGTCAGTAGATTCGTAGCAGTAACCGAAATGCAGAATTCACATATGGGCATTTCCACAGAAAGGTCCACCTAAACCAAAAGCTAAAAGTACTAAAAAAAAATCTCCGATCCCATAAATTATATATATTAGCCCTGCCCGTCCGTCCGTGCCTCCATCCGTATGAACACCTAGATGTCGGAGAGCATCCAAATTTTGTAAGTTGACTCCTATTGTCCGTAAGCACTTCAAGTTTATATCAAATTTTTCCACGCCCCCTCCTGCCCCGGCAATATTAAGCTCATATTTTACAGTATAGTGTAGGTGCCTAATATTTATCTAAAGATACGATAATAAAGGGCAGAGTTATAAAGGGTATACAAAATGTTGCATACTTTTCGGAGCCGCATGCGCCTTGTGCGTACGTAATGTTGAAATGTTCACGCTGTTCAAATTAAAACGCTGCCTCAGAGCTAGGTAAAATGCTTTTGAATGCCAAACGCAACGCATTGCTTTTTTGCAATTATCTTGGAAACAAGAAGTTTCCCAAAAATTAGACTTAGCACCAGGGGCTAATAAAGAGCATTAAGTTAAGCCTTTTGTCAAAAAAGTCGGATTTATTTTAATATTTTCACATTCGTACGACCATTATGGGACAAAAACTTCCAGGCAGGTTAGTTTATTTTTTTAATTTTGGCCACGCCCCAGATGCTATTATGCGTGGGAATTTCATAAGTAATTCTAATCGTTTTTTAATATGGTTTTTATTCCGCTTTCCTGCCCATTTTAGGATTCAGTCGCTTTAAACCAACCATATAACATATGATGTCGCTAGGCAGAAAGTCAAATTTATGATGTCCATAATTTTTGTGGACCCAACCCAAAATTTTAGGTTCGAAACAGGATCGGGTTCAGCTTCTATTTCTAAAGAGGTTCTGTTCAAGGTTTGATTACTTTGTCTAGAATGTACGAACCATCTATCTTTAAAACTATGGGAGATATGACGTTTTTTTTTCCAAATTGCGGGGCGGGAGAAATAAAATTTTAATCTAACGAATCGAAAACTGATTTTAACAAAATTTGCTTTTTGCTTATTAATTTTTTTTTCCCTGATGTATAAATTTTATACTATAAAGATCTGAACTTATTATTAATAATCTATTAATTAGAGCTGCATAAGTTAAAACACGCGAAGCTTTATGTGTTTTCTGTCTTTTATACTGTTTTATGTCTATATTTCTGGTTGCCAGATATGATTGTGCATGAGTTCAGGCAAAAAAATCCAATGAGGCCGATGCCAGTCAACTTGCCCTCATTTAGTTCATCCTCATGTGTAGCGTCTACTAGGGTTTCAAAAAACTAGTTCCGTCTGTTTGTCCTCTTATTGCCTATCAAAACGCTAGGGGCCTTTTATCTAAGCTCCATACGTTATTTTTGAATAGTGCATCTTTTGAATTTGACATAGTGGCATTTTCAGAGACTTGGTTAAAATCCTCAATTTCTGATTGTGAAATCTTGTCAAATGATTTTTGTAACTATCGACATGATCGACCAGATCGGAAAGGTGGTGGTGTACTGATCGCAGTTAAGACCAGCCAGAGTTCCGAACTGATCATTGTTGATGAGCCTGTGGATGTTGAATTTGTTGCCGTAAATGTAACTTTTCCATTATTTTTTTATTTATTACTTGTTTTTATACTCTGTACCGTAGGTACATAGAGTATTATAAGTTTGTGCAAAAGTATGTAACATCCAGAAGGAAGCATCTCCGACCCCATAAAGTATATATATTCTTGATCAGCATCAACAGCCGAGTCGATATAGCCATGTCCGTCTGTCCGTATGAACGCACAGATCTCAGAGATGGTAAGAGATAGAGGTTTGACGTATATGGGACATATGCTTCTTATGTCTGCAGGCAGATCAAGTTTATTTTCAATTTTGGCCACGCCCCCTCCCGCCCCCTCAATTTAGAAAAAACGTCGTATCTCCCACAGTTTTTAAGATAGATGGCTTGTTCCTTCTGGACATATTTAGTTATTAGAATAACTTATCGATCCGCCCAAGGAATGAAGAAGATCGGATGAACGGTTTTCGAGTTATTATCAAAAGACAAAATTTCTTGGTACAGAGTATGTTATAGTCGGGCTTGACCGACTTTCTTTCTTGTTATATCCTACCTTCGTCCGATATTAAAATTTATATGCACCATGTAGCCTGCATTAAAGATGTTTTAGGCCACTTACGGGACATTGACACACTGGTTGTTGTACGTGATTTTAACTTGCCCAACATCACATGGTCAAATCCTAATGGGTCGACTTACCTTGTCCCATCAGTACAGCATGATTTTTTAGATTGTCTGCTAGACATGTCTCTTTTTCAAATTAATCCTGTACAAAACAATTTAAATAAATTGTTAGATCTTATTTTTGTCACTGATAGCACCAATGCCAGTGTCTCTAGGTCTCCCCCTCTATCACTACCCGAAGATTCTTACCATCCTACACTGGAAGTCTCGCTTTCAGTATTTGGTCCTGCCCCTTCAAATTCAAAAATCCCCAATTTACCTCGTCGTTGCTTCCGTAAAGGAAAGTTCACTATGCTAAGTCAACTCAATTGTGCAACAGACTGGTCTCCATTGTACAATGCGGTTGATTTAGATTTTGCTGTTACTTTTTTCTACGAGTCTATCAATTCTCTCTTAGATATCTGCATTTTTAATAGCGTCGCTTCCACCGCGTCACTATATCCCCCTTGGTACTGTCCTAGATTATCTAATTTGAAAAATATTAAATCTAGATGCTTTAAAAAGTATAAACGTACTGGTTCTGCGATTGATTTTTCCAAATATTCAATAGCAAAATCTAACTTTTCACTTTTTAACTCCGAGTGCTATAACAATTATCTTGCTCGGTGCAAAATTCAATTCGCACAGGATCCAAAGTAATTCTATAGCTTTGTGAACTCTAAGCGTAGATCTACTTCTTTACCTTCCTCTTTTTTTCTGGGTAACCAAAAGGCTGGCAATGATTCCACAGCTGTTGACTTGTTCGCTGATTTCTTCCAATCAACATATTCCTCTGCCCAATATGCGAACACTTCTTATCCAAATAACATTACTTCTTCCATATCTATATGCGATCCCGATATTTCCGAAACTTCTCTTCTTTCATTTTTTAAAATCACTAAAATCCTCATTTTCTCCCGGGCCTGACAACATTCCTATCTGTGTGCTCAAAGAGTGTTCTAGTTCTTTATGCCAACCATTGCTAAAGCTTTTCAATCTATCACTCAAGTCGTCTGTCTTCCCATCTCTTTGGAAAGAATCTTACATTATTCCTCTCCATAAAAAGGGTGGGAAGTCGGATATTTCAAATTACAGAGGCATTGCTAAGCTTTCCGCCATTCCGAAATTGTTTGAAGAGATAATAACCTCCACATTGCAGCATTACTGTAGATCTATTTTGTCACCTTTCCAGCATGGTTTCATAAAGCGTCGGTCAACAACGACCAATTTGCTCGAATTTACTTCGTTAGTTAATGATGGATTCCTTGTGAAAAGGCAAACTTATGTCATTTACACCGACTTTAGCAAAGCCTTTGACTCTGTCAACCATGATCTTCTCCTCTTTAAGCTCGATCGTTTAGGATTTCCCTCTTCTTTTCTGCTTTGGGCTTCGTCCTATCTAAAAGATAGAACTCAAAAAGTTCTGCTTCGTTCTAACACTTCAAAACCTGTGACTGTAACCTCTGGTGTACCTCAAGGTAGCCACCTGGGTCCTCTGTTCTTCACTCTATTTATCAATGATCTTCCTACAATATTATCATATTCTCGGATATTCATGTATGCCGATGATGTTAAACTTATTCCATCTTTCAACAACCCGATTCATTCTATTGGATTGCAAGATGATCTTAACTCCTTGCAGTCTTGGTGCTTGGTAAATCATTTGCATCTGAATTGCTCCAAGTGCATGTTTATGACTTTCCATCGATGCAAACCATTTGTGGTTTCCTATACGATTGGTAATGAACCGTTGCAACGTATTTCGTCTGTCGTTGATCTTGGAATTCTGTTTGACCCCAAATTGAGTTTAATCACCATATCTCTACTATTGTTAACAAAGCGAATGGTGTACTTGGATTCATTAAGCGTTGGTCGAAGGAGTTTAATGATCCCTACACCACTAAACTCCTTTATACTGCTTTAGTCCGTCCCGTGCTAGAATACTGTTCATCCGTATGGTGTCCGCAGTATAAAAAGCATGTTGATCGTATTGAATCAGTTTAGAAACAATTTTTGCTTTTTGCCCTTCGTGGCCTAAATTGGGACCCTAACCTCCGATTGCCATCGTACTCCAGAAGACTCTTGCTAATAGGCCTTCCTTCGCTAGCTAACCGTAGAACAGTCTTAGGTGTTTCATTTCTTCACAAGTTAATTATCGGTGATGTAGATTCTTCTGAACTCTTACGTCGCCTTAACTTCTCTGTTCCTTCTAGGCCAACCAGAAACTTTTTCCTTTAATCTTGTCTAGATGCACAACTGATTATGCCCAGCATAATCGATTTCGGGTTTTATGTCAAGACTACAACGATCTTTATCACCTCCTCTCAACAGATCTCTCTCTCTTCTCCTTAAAAACGTCCCTTTACACTTATCTCCGTGAAAATCTCTGACCACTCCCAGCTGTGAATAGGGGCATAGCTTGCCGGACTGGCTAATAAATCTTCCCCCACCGGGTCAGAGATTTTTATACCCGTTACTCGTAGAGTAAAAAGGGTATACTAAAGTCGTGCAAATGTATGTAACAGGCAGAAGGAAGCATCTCCGATATCATAAAGTATATATATTCTTGATCAGCATCAACAGCCGAGTCGATATAGCCATGTCCGTCTGTCCGTCCGTCCGTCCGTCCGTCCGTCTGTATGAACACCTAGATCTCAGAGACTAGAAGAGCTAGAGCAACCAAATTTTAAACGTAAGCTAGTATTGTCTGTAGGCAGATCAAGTTTGTTTCAAATTTTGGCCACGCCCCCTCCCGCCCCCGCAATAAAAAATATTGAATAACTCCCACAGTTTTCAAGATATCGAGCTCAGATTTTGCAGTGTAGTCTATGTGGCCAACATCTACAATCTCACAAATTTTCAAAAGGATCGGATAATAAATGCCCGAGTTAAAAAAATGTTGCATACTTATCCGAGCTGAGCTGAGTAACGGGTATTTCGAAGTCGGACAGGGCCGACTTTAACTTACGCTCTCGTTCGGTTATCCTTTTAGTTTTATTTTAATATATTTTTAATTTGTTATTTTCTATTTTTGGTCACTCTTCCCATTTATCTTTAATTATAGTTTTATGCCTTTATTCCTCTGTAATTTTAAGACTGCATTTGCTTATTCTTTTTTTCTTACTAAATCGAAAGATTTTGTGTTCGCTGTTCTGGTATTCGACTTGCAATTTGACTGTTTCAGTTCCAATTTGATTTCTTTTAACAACTCGCTGAACTTAATCAGTTTGATGAAACAATCAAAATATAAACTCTGCGAAAATCAATAGTGCTTAATATAGCTGTTTAATTTCTCGCTTTATTTTAATAGCATTTTTTGAAAATTTCGAACTTACATCTGATTTCACATGCTCCAAGCAATGTGAATTCAAATCGAGTAATTCTATCAAAGTATGAAAACCAGAACAGGTAGCCAAGTCGAAATAGAGAAAATTTAATGTAAGTGAAAAACTGAACAGGCCTGTATATTTGTTAAATAGTTTTGTTAGCTCTAATATCGACTCTGACCACAACAGGCTGTGAATCGGGGCATAGCTGGCCGGACCGGCAAATAAAAGTCCCCCACCGAGTCGGAGTCGTTATTAGTTTGTTTTGAAATCTTGTTAGGCTTTCTTTTTTATGCCTCCTTAGTAAATAAGTAACATGTTTACAAATTTGTTGACAGCCTTTGTTTGTCGACTAATAATAAATAAACTAAATTTAAAAAAAACAAGAAAGAAAGTCGGTCAAGCCCGACTATAACATACTCTGTACCAAGAAATTTTGTCTTTTGATCATAACTCGAAAACCGTTCATCCGATCTTCTTCATTCCTTAGGCGGATCGATAAGTTATTCTAATAACTAAATATGTCCAGAAGGAACAAGCCATCTATCTTCAAAACTGTGGGAGATATGACGTTTTTTCTAAATTGCGGGGGCGGGAGGGGGCGTGGCCAAAATTGAAAATAAACTTGATCTGCCTGCAGACATAAGAAGCATATGTCCCATACACGTCAAACCTCTATCTCTTACCATCTCTGAGATCTGTGCGTTCATACGGACAGACGGACAGACGGACAGACGGACATGGCTATATCGACTCGGCTGTTGATGCTGATCAAGAATATATATACTTTATGGGGTCGGAGATGCTTCCTTCTGGATGTTACATACTTTTGCACAAACTCATAATACTCTATGTACCTACGGTACAGAGTATTAAAATTACATTTCTTGATTCAGCAGCTTCTTCTGGGAGCTCTCCAATTGACTCACTGATCTCACACCCGTTAACACTTTATTTACTGTACCTGGGAGATAATACCACGAGTATTGTTCGATTAGTTTCTTAGCAGCATCAAGTGCGTACTTCCTAAACTTTTTAGCATTAATGCGATAAAGTGCGATAATCGATATGCTCTACTTGCGAGCATTTTGAAGAAGGAGATTTGATTGATTTAGACTGCATCTCTCTCTCAACTTCAGACAATGACGAACAACCTTTGTCATTTATTCTAAAAGAGGATACTTCAAATATAATAATTTCAAAAATAAAAGCTGTCGGAGGGCAATTGTGGATTTTTAACGGGCCTGCAAAGTCTGATGTTTGCTTGCCAGTTTGATTACATAAAAAAGCGGGAAAATGTATGTAATTTTAGCTACAAGAGACAATTTCTGGTAGTGAACATATAAAATTGATGTAGTATGTAAATAATATTAAGCAATTGTGTTAAACCTGTGAAAATATTAACATTAGTTTGTTCTGTGATACGTCCTTAGTCTGAGAAAACTTACTCAAATCACCTTTCCACTGTGCACTTAAAACTTACTTTCGCCCACTTTCCGCCAAAATGTTTGTACCCTTTACTCGAAGAGTAAAAAGGGTATGCTAAAGTCGTGGAAATGTATGTATCAGGCAGAAGGAAGCATCTACGACCCCATAAAGTATATATAATCTTGATCAGCATCAATAGACGAGTCGATATAGCCATGTACGCCTGTCTGTAAGAACAGCTAGATCTCAGAGAGTAGAAGAGCTAGAGCGACCAAATTTTAAATGTAGACTAGTATTGTCTGCACGCAGATCAAGTTTGTTTCAAATTTTGGTCACGCCCCCTCCCGCCCCCGTGCAGTGTATGTAGTCAATGTCTACTATCTCACAAATTTTCATAAAGATCGGATAATAAATGGCAGAGGTTAAGAAAGCGTTGCATACTTATCTGAGCTGCATGATGTTATTAAACACTAATTGCCCTGAGTAAAGGGTTATTTCCAAGTCAGGCAGGGCCGACTTTAACATACGCTCTCGTTTTACGCTAAAGTGTTCTTCAAAGCATCAATTCTTTTTGCCCGATTTTGTCCGTTCTACGACTTTAAGAAAAGATTAAGCTCAGCCTAGGGCGTATTTCCAATGTGAGGCAGATCAATAGTCGAGAAAAATTACTTTTTGAGGAATTTTAAAACAAATTAACATGCAAAACGTAAGCTCCAAAAAAAAAATTATATAAGACATGCGAAAACTAATTTAAAAAAAAAGAGGAAAGTTAACTTCGGCTCGGCCGAAGTTTGTATACCCTTGCAGCACGCTTTCTTACTAATTTGAAGGACATATCCTCTGCAAAACAAACAAGTTTTTCCCAATAAGACTACTTTTCTGACTCGACTTTTGTATGACAGCTATACTATATAGATGTCCGATTTCAACCAAATTTGGCCGAATTATGGAGAAGCATTAAAAACAAGTAAATACGGAGTTTGGAGACTATTGCATAAAAAACAAAAAAGTTTTTTCACTAGAACTAGTTTTCGACCGATCGTTCATATGGCAGCTATATGTTATAGTCATCCGATCCGGCCGGCTCCGACAAATGTGCAGCGTATTTGAACCAGAAGACTTCGTGCAAAGTTTGGTGGCGAAAGCTTTAAAACTGAAGGAGGAGATAGCAAAAAACAGACGGACATGGCTATATCGACTCAGCTCGCATTGCTGATCAAGAATATACATACTTTATGTGGTCGGAAATGCTTCCTTCTATGCGCTACAAACATCTGCACAATTTCAATATACCCTCTGCAAGGGTATAAATATATATATATATATTACGTATCCGCCACGTGGGACCATATGGGCGGTGAGGTAGTCGTTTTAGGATCGGTTTAAACCTTTTTCTAAATTATATTCTGGTTGTTGTTATCAAAATCACCAAGTTTCAACTCTATGGATGCATTTGTCGACTTTATGCCAAAAATTTGCCTTTTAGCCCAAAGTGCACTGTTAGGGTCCAGGTCACTGACTGACTCCCTATCCTATCGCAAGCTCCAAGCCCTTTTTAATCGGTCCTATGTGCCGTACCATTCATGGCAGCCCAAAGAAGATCGCTCCTTCCACTTTGCCATAAGGGTCCTAATTCCTGATGTCCCAATAGAGTCCCTCAAGGCGCTTTTAAAAAACTTGGGTCATCGAGTCAGACAGATTAGAAATCACGTTCTTTCTAATGGAAAGCGTACGATGGTGCACTTTGTTGACTTTGAGCCAGCACTAAGCCCCATCGATGAGCAAAATGTAATCATCTACAAGCCTCTTTTTCCTGCCTGATTACTCAACGAGAGCTTTACAAATGTGCAAACTACGGTTTCAATCATTTTGCAAACTTCAGAGGCTGCACACTTTTCCAGGAAATGGCCCGACCTCAGGAAATGGCCCAACATCCCCTCCCTGGTTCCGACACAGCCTCTGCCCCTGCCTTGTAGAGGATTGTGAACCTCCCTGTTGAATCCCAGACCCGTCCAGCCCAGCTCTGGCAACCTCCTTCTCAAGCTTCCCCTGGCATCTCTGCTGCTCTCCCATAGATAACGAGCAGTGGCCTGCAATTCAGCCAGGACGTCGAAAGAAGAATCGGAGGAGAAACCAAGACCCCAATAATATTCGTTAATAACCGTTAAGCTTTCCCAAGCATCATCGTGCTCAAGTAGCCCAGAAACTCTAGAAACAGCCCCATCAACAACAGCAGCAGCATAAGCCACAATACTAGCAGCAGCGGCATCCTGTCGATTATCAGGGTCTCAGTCACTTGCATACTTAGCAACCACAGCAGCCACATCAATGTCCGTCCCATGTCTCACCAAACACAAATTCGGCAGCAGCAAAACCAAATTGGCGATTTGGCTTCTAATGTCGATCAGCTCTTTTCAGTTAAGATGACCCAAGTCAATCTTCTCATCCAAATCGCCTCAGCTAGCCTTAGCTAGCCAGCTATCTGCCTCAGGGTACGTTTGGTACCAACGCCAGTCGCAATGACTCATATAGGGTTACGCATCGGAAAGCGGAATGTCAGGGGGGCATTCTCCAAAGCTCTAGAAATAGAGCTGTTCATTCAGAGACACCAGTTGGACATCCTTCTGTTTTTTTTTTTTTTTTATGCTTGGTTGGTATTTATTGGATCTTCTCTTAAAGAGACTAACAATAATTTTTCAAATCTTAATCTAGAAACTATTTTAAAAACTATCCCCTATTGGAGGTAGTTTGTGTTTACGGCCCTTCAAGTCAGTCGCTGGGTTAGTAGGTCGTTTCTTCGATGGCGAGAATGCGTTGCCAGCATGGTGAGAGATTTTGAAAGTTGGTTTGGGTGGGCAAGAAGCTTCTCAGAATATTTGCGCTTAAGTTCCTCTATTTCAGTTTCAACCAGTGGGATGCTGAGGTCATTGTGGATACACTCATTGCGAATGTACCATGGCGCTCCAGTGATGGTTCTAAAGATTCTCGACTGTGATCTTTGGAGGATGTCCACGCTGCTCGCACAAGCATTTCCCCATAGCTGCGAGCCATAGGTCCAGACAGGCTTTATGATGCTCTTGTACAGTAAGACTTTATATTCCAGCTTTAGAGGGGAACGGGAGTTAATTAGCCAGTGAAGGCTGTTGGTCTTCAGCTTTATCTGAAGTTTTTTCGAGTCTATGTGTTTGCGCCATGTGAGCCTTGTATCAAGGTGTACACCTAGGTATACAACATCGTTTGATTGCGGGATCAAAGTCGCGTTTAGTGATAGCTGGGGACAGGTGCTTCTGTTGAGTGTGAACGTCACGTGCTTACACTTTTGCTCGTTGATTTTAATACGCCAATTGGCCAGCCACTCTTCAACGTCGGTAAGATGGCTTGCCAAAAGTCTTGTTGCGGTAATTGGACATCGTGATCTGCTTAATATTGCCGTATCATCCGCAAAAGTACTTATTGTAAGTCGAGAGTCTGTTGGTATGTCGGCAGTATATAGTACGTAAAGGAAAGGACCAAGAACACTTCCCTGCGGTACTCCGGCTCCTATGGTGAACTCTTCTGTTGTGTACTCATTTTGACGAACTGTAAATACTCTTTTACTGACGTAACTTTCTAGGACTTTGTGTGTATTTGGTGGAAGCATTGTCTTTATCTTGAAGCGAAAGCGAAGAGAAGAAGTTAGACGCACTAATCCGCAGCAGCCCAACAAATTTATCTAAAATCGCGACAGAAAGTCAAATAAATTCTATATTTCACCATAAACAAACTATCAACATACACCCGTGGCAGTGCCATTGGAATTTTTGATCCGCCTTTTGTTTCTGGCTAAATAATAACAATTAAAACATCAACTTTGTCGCTCGAGCCGAGTAAGGTACAAAGTCCAACTTCAAAACAACATCAACAAGCATAAAACGGACCTAAAGGGAAAGGAAAAGGCGAGCAGTTCTACAACAACACAAAGCACTTCACTCAAAATTCAACTTTCACTCGACACTTTGCACTCAGCTGTAATCACACTTAAAGTCATGGCACCAACTCAACCCCAAACCAAGCGCCAGCGTGAGAACACAAATACGGATCTGAAGGCGACCCGGACCTCTGATGTTCTGTCTCCGCAGCTTCTTCAGATCCTCAACCAGCGCTTTTCGGAGCAGGCTGAGCTAATCTCTGGGAGTATGCGAAACGCTGAGCAGAGCATCCTCAATGCTTTACTAGAGCGTTTCGATGGGATGTCCTCGGAAATCAAGCTGCTAGGCGAGAGGATGAATCAGCTGGAACATGAAGTTGGTGAGCTCAAATCTGTGCGCGACCAGCTCGGGGAGCGGGTTATCCAACTGGAGCACGAGGTGGGTGAACTTCAATGTCTGAGAGAGAGGGTCGGAGGCTTAGAGTCGAAGCTGGCAGCGCAGCACATGGCAAGCTATGCATGTGACCTGCGTTTGCACGGGGTGCCTTATAATGAGGGAGAGAACTTGCGAGCATACTTTAATTCACTTTGCTTCGCATTGAATATTGCACCAACACCAAGGATTAAAGATATTTTCCGGATCCGTAGCTCGCACCAACGCACTGTATTCCCGATTATAATAATTAGGCTAGAAAACGCACGTGAAAAGAACATGCTAATGAGAGCATTAGGTGTGTACCGGCGCGAGCAAAAACAACCACTATGCTTATCACTATTAGGCTTTGACGTATCGTCACTAACTCCAATATATGTCAACGAACAGCTTTCCAAAGAGAACTACAGCATATTCAGAGAGGCAATGGGGCTTAAAAAGCACAAGCTGCTCTCAGCAGTTTTCACCCGGCGTGGACTAGTGCACGTTCGATGCAGCAACAGCGAGAGTGTGCATTGCATTGAGAGTAAAGAGGAGCTTTTCAAACTCATCCCAGATGGTGCGATGCCCTCTTCTCGCCCTTCTCCTTCTCGCCCACCCGCACCGTCATCTGCGGCTGCTTCAGCTGAAGCTTTACTTGAAGATGTCAACAACGGGTTTCGCAATTAAAGCAATTATTAATACGATAAATTTGAATAGTTTTAAAATTTTTGTTGCATGTTTCCCATTTAATATTAGGATTTGCATTAGGTCTGTTTACGCTTCTAATAACGATATGTTAAAATGCAGAATGAAATGAGTGGATCCATAGCCAGTAGCATGGTCAGAGTTCTAAGGAAACAGTCTAAAGGTCTATCTGTGGTTCATGTCAATGCTCAAAGTCTTGCTAATAAAATAGATGAATTTAGATATATTTTTGTAGGTTCCGACATTGATGTTATATGTGTGTCCGAAACTTGGTTCACGTCTGATATTTGTGATGCGTCAGTTGCATGTGATGGTTATATGTTATATCGTTCTGACCGTCCTAGCCATGCAGGAGGAGTGGCGATTTATGTAAACAAGCGATTGAATTGTAGGCTTCTTTGTAAACACCCCAATACAAGTGCAATTGAATACCTGTTCCTAGTCTTAAATAATAATCAACTTGAGACAAAGACACTTGTCGGCTGCATTTATAGACCCAACCGTAATGTCGATTTCAGTCAATTGTTGGATGCTGTGGCTGATGTTTCCGTGAATTATTCGGAGACGATACTGACGGGTGACTTTAACAGCAACCTTCTACATGAGACGCACCTTTCTGATAGCTTTGAGTCACTTGGATTGAAAGCAGTCAACAAAACAATGCCAACACACTTCTCGAGTACCTGTAACACCCTTCTTGACGCATTCTTTGTTAATGACGTTAGCAAGGTTCGAATTTATGACCAAGTTTCAGTACCATCATTCTCAAGACATGATCTAATTTTTCTGACCTATGATATTATAGTTAGCTATAGGGAAACTTCGATTCAATTTAGGGATTACAAAAACATTGACTACCGAGAACTAGAGTTAGAGTTTAATGCTTGTGACTGGACGCCTATATACCACTCGCCTCATGTTGACTACCAATTGCATGTTTTTAACACAAATATAGTGTACCTTTTTAATAAATGCGTTCGCCTCAGAACTAAAGTTATTAAACCGATGCAGCAGCCTTGGTTCAACAACAACATAAAGCGGCACATCAAATTGCGTGATGTTGCATACCTTAGGTGGAAACGGTATAAAACCAGTAGCCTTCAAGTGGAATACAAAAATCAAAGGGCCACTGTAACGAAAATGATTAAAATTGCAAAACGAAATTATTTCAACTCGAAATTTAGCCAAGTTGCAATGACCAGACAGTCCTGGAGAGACATAAAAAACCTTGGAATAGGGAAAACTAAGACACAACTCACGGAGATGATTAACGTAAATGAACTGAATGAGAAGTTTGCGCAGCTAGATGTACCTGAGGCTTCATGTAATAATTATGTTAATGCTTTGCCGCTCTGTGATAATAGTTTTAGTTTTTCTTGTGTCAGTCCTTGTGACGTCGTCGAAAGTGTTTTAAAAGTGAAGTCAAATGCAGAAGGTTTAGATAACGTAAATCCGAAATTTGTGAAAATACTACTGCCAGTGATACTAGAACATATTACACATATTATTAACACGGCTTTTACTACTTCCACTTTTCCACATGCATGGAAAATTGCAAAAATTATTCCACTTCCGAAACCCAATAAGGACTTAAGACCTGTGTCTATTTTACCATACATATCCAAAATATTTGAGAATCTGATGGCTACACAAATACAGTGCTTCCTTAATAAGAACAGGCTACTAAGTCAAAAACAGTCAGGTTTTAGGAAGAATCGTGGCTGCATCACAGCAATAACTAGTATAGTGGAGGACATCAGGAAAAAGACTGACGACAGTTGCGTAACTTTTTTAACGCTGCTTGACCACAGCAAAGCATTTGACACTGTCGATCATGAAATTCTCTGCACGAAGCTCAAGAACATGTACAACTTCTCTACAACTGCAGCTTCCCTTCTCAGATCATATCTGAATAACAGACTGCAGGCGGTGGTCTCCGGCTCTTGCATTTCTAATTTTTGCTCAGTCACGCGTGGTGTCCCTCAGGGATCGGTTTTAGGGCCATTGTTGTTTTCTGTATATGTGAATGATCTTCCTAATGTCCTGTCTGACTGTGATGTTCATATGTACGCTGATGACGTTCAAATTTATGTTAGTAGACCCCTTATAAATATAAATGAATGTGTATTTGTAACTAATAATGTGCTTGCTAAAATCGATACTTGGGCAAAAGAGAATGGACTAGGGCTCAACCCGGCTAAAACCAAGTGTTTGGTTATTTACAAGAAGTCACTCGAAACAAGCCAGCTACCAAAAGTTGTAATTAATGACATTCCAATTAATTATGTTGAACATGCAGTCAATCTCGGCATTACATTTAACAATAATTTAACTTGGTCCAACCACATCTCAAAAGCAACCGGTAAAATATATGGCATGCTGCGGCAACTCGCAATTTCAAAGTCGGAATTACCTGTTCATATCAAAATGCTTATAGCTAGACAAATTCTCGCGCCGACACTTTTCTATGGAGTAGAAGTTTTTGGCCACTGTGACTCTAGGGATTTTCAAAAGCTCAATGTGACACTAAATTCAATAGCTAGATTCGTATTTAATAGCAGACGATTCGACCACGTATCTCACTTAACTCGGAGGATTTTTGACCTTGACCTGAAATCGTGGATTAGCCTTAGAACTCTGACTTTCATACATAAAATCATAACAAGCAGAGAACCCGCATATCTATATAATTTGCTAACACCCGCAGCTTCGCAGCGCACTAATAATTTTATATGCCCTAGATGGAAGCTATTATGCTCGGAGAGACAGTTTATGATAAATGCTATTCGGCTATGGAATGATCTACCTCATAATATGAAATCTATTGGAAGCGTAAATCAATTTAAGATAAAGATTAGGGAATACATGCAAAATAGGGAAATAGTACATTAATAGAGTTAAGTAGTTATAATATCATAAATACTTAAGTTCAAATATTCCTGTGTTTAGATTTTATAATTGTAATAACTTACAGTAAAATAGCCAAAATGTAATGTCGTGACTAGCGCTCTAATTTATAAGTGCCAATGTACTTGTAGCGCTGGGAAGGAAATTAAAGAAAAAAAAAAAATAAGAATGTATGACAGTCCAACCATACGCGGTCAAATGCTTGGGCAACATCTAGGAAAATGGCAGAGCAGTATTCGTGGATTTCAAACCCAGTCCGAATATTTGAAGTTATGCGGTTGACTTGCTCAATAGTCCCGTGTTTAGCTCATAACCCAAATTGGTGTGAAGGAATGATATTTTGTGCATGGGAATCAATTTTACGGAGTAAGATCTTCTCAAAAAGTTTTGATAAGCAAGGTAGCAGTCTAATGGGTCTATATGATGACGCTTGGGTTTTATCCTTTCCTGGTTTATGGATCATTATGATTGTGGACTTTTTCCATTGGGTGGGGAAGTATCCACATCGCAGTACCGCATTGAAAAGTCTTGAGATATATGTTATGGCAGAACTTGGAAGTTTCATAATCATTTTAGGCGTAATAAGATCATGTCCAGGCGCTTTTCTGGGTTGTAGATCTCCGATAGCATTATTTATTTCAAGTGAATGAACTTTAATTGGGTCAGTTTGTGCGGTGATGGGAACCAATGGAAGTGCATAGCCATTAGTTGGTGGAAATGGCTGGAAGACATTTCTAAAGTGAAGTGCAAAGACATTTGCCTTCTCTTCGTCACTGCGGGCCCAACTTCCACTCTGGTCCCTTAAAGGCGTGTCTACCTTTGCAGGTGGCTTTATGCTTGCATGTGCTCTCCATAGGGGAAATTTGGTGCTTGTAGGCGATAGTTTTTCTATGTAACGGCTATGGGCTAGCTGCTCTTCCGCTTCGAGTGCTTTGCGAAGTATGCGTTCCGCAAGTCTCAGACGATTTTTTGACGCAGGCGTCCTATGGTGCTGCCATTCTCTTCTTGCACGCCGCTTTTCAGACACCAGTCGGTCTATGTAGCTGTTCGTTACTATCTTGCTTAGGTGTTATTGTTGTTGTTTGAGGGTTTGAATGACGAGCAGCAGCAGTAATGATAGAGGTGAGGGCTTCTACTGAGTTTTCAATGTCTACTTCGCTGTTTATGGTCGGGCTCAGCTCGATGTGACTGCTGATATATTTTTTGTATTTGAGCCAGTTTGCCTTGTGTGAAGTCAGTCTCCGAGGATATTGTCTGATCTGAGGGCACTCCAGAAGGGTAAATATTATTGGAGAATGGTCTGACGACAAGTCTGCAAGGGCTTCTGCAGTTACCAGGTTTTGTGGAACTTTTCTTGTTATAGCAAAGTCTATAAGATCGGGTATTTTCTTTGGATCTGCTGGCCAGTATGTAGGCCCTCCCGGAGATACATAGTCGAGTTTGTTTGATGCGCGCGTGAGTACGTTGTAGAGTTGCTTCCCCTTGGGATTAGTCAGTCTGGAGCCCCAGTGGGGATGTTTCGAGTTATAGTCACCCGCAGCGAAGAAGCGTTGACCAAGTGTATTAAAGAAATCTAGGAATTGTTTTTCTGATATTGTAAATCGTGGGGGACAGTAAACCGCAGACAGAGTGATATTGCCTCGTTTAGATTCTACGCATATCGATGTGGCTTGTAGGTAGGTTTCCGAATATCCCGTTAGTGGATAATGTTTGATGCGGCTTCTGACTAGGATACCAGTTCCGCCATGGGCTTTACCATCTGGGTGATTTGTGCCGTAAAATGCATATCCCGATAATTGGAAATTATATCGGTCCGACAGATGAGTTTCCGCAAGAAGCATTATGTCGATTTCATTGTCTTGGAGAAATTTGGATAACTCCACTTTGTGGCGAGGAATACCATTTGCATTCCAGAGTGATACTCTTAGGAGAGCCATTATTTGGGTTGTCGCGAAGCGAGCAGTTGAATGAGAAGGCCTTGCATTCTCATCTGTTCTTGCATTGCGTTTTGCATATACACCATAAAATCTTTCAGGGTTTGTTGTTACGATAGAAACATGGCATCTAAGCTACTTTGGTTTGATGGTTGCTCCACATGTTTTGTTGTCAGAGTCGGCTCAGTTCGAATTTCGTGTGAAATCGTTCCTTGTTTCAAGACGCTTGCGAAAGAAACGCTTTGGGTAGTAGTCGATGGGGCAAAAGACTATCTCGTAGCTTTTGTGAAGAAGACTCCAGGGGTCGATTGCGAGGGTGTATAAATATTAAGGTTTCCATTGGAACGAGCGAATTCCGTGCGCGTATTAATCCTGCTCTTCAGATCTTTGTATAATTGGCAACTTCTGTAGTTTGCTTTGTGGTTACCTCCACAGTTGCTGCATTTTTTGACTGATGGATCCTCCTTGTTTGCGGGGCATGAGGCAGTATTGTGCAGCTCTCCGCATGCCACACAAACAGATCGCAGAGCGCAGTAGGATTTGATGTGTCCAAATTCTTGGCAATTGGTACATTGCACTGGATTTGTGCGCTTGTGCGGTTCCTCTACAGTTACTCTGCGTAGCAATAAGTAAGGTAGTTTGTAAATGGGGTGCACTTCATTTTTGTTAGGAGCCATGTCTTCCAGGCTCAGCTCAACTTTGAAAAGCGGCTGGGGTTTTTTGTCTCTGTTTATTAAATTTATTACGGACTTGACCTTAAATCCCTTTTCTTCCAAGCATGCGCGATGGTGCAGCATTAATAATCAAATCTTGTCTCTCATATCACCCACATAACTCCACTATGAAGACTTCTGTCATGTGTGTCGCTGCGAAGGTGGCCATCGATCTTGGCGGAGTAGTCATTGCGGATATCTACTGCTCACAGTCTCTACCGTGGACAGCTCTGGTCTCTGGTCTCTTCGAAGAGCTTGGTCTTAGCTTCCTGGTCGCCGGGGATTGAAATGCACTGATACGCACCTGCCAGAGGTACAGCGCTCCATGATTCCCTAACCTGTTCACACATTCAAGTTCTTTCAACTGGAAGTTCAAAGTTTTTCCCCTCCAATTATAATTTCTCTCCATCAGCCTTAGATTTTGTTTTATACTCTGTAATTCGTTCAAATAATCATAAACGGATTGCTGAAACTTTCCTGTGATCATATCAATCTGGTAATACATTTTCGAGCGGCTGAAAACTCTATCAGGGTAAAGCCGAGACTATTGGCCGGACATGCAAACATTTCCGGGTTCCAGAGTAAACTGGAGCAGTTGGTAAACCTCAACATGGACCTTCACTCGACCGCCGACATCGATGATGATGATGATTGCCGCTGAGCAAGCTGTCAGTAGACCAGATTGCAGCTTTTGAGGTCCCCCTCAGGCACTTTTAAAACCTGAGGTTCTTGACCTTGACCTTAATCATAATCATTGAGTTGTTTATGGTTTACGTCAGACTCGTCATGTTCGATCATTGACATGCGTTTATCAGCTAGGTTACTTATGTTCGTGGATCGTAGACTTATGTTTAGATTCTAAACACACCGTGTTCCGATCCCAATACGTCCCTTCCTCATGGAAGTGTGCGGTAATCGTGATTCCAAGAAGTGCAAAGATCCTACGAAGCCCGACCATTAGTCTGTTACCAATTTTCTCCAAAATATTTGAGAGAATATTTCTTTTTAGAATGTTGGCAGTTAGCTTGGTTGAAGATGCTTTAAAAGACCACCAGTTCGGCTTTCGTAGAGGACACTGAGGCGAGCGATCAAGCATCCGAACTATTCTTGCGGGTGTTCCACGGAGTAGCGTTCTCGGACCGGTAATCTATTCCCTTTTCACTGCGGATCTGCCGTGTCAAATCTGGGCGATCTCACCAAAATTGCGCCTTACGCTGACGAAACCGATTTTCTTACTTCCAGCAATGGCCGCAAAAGAGCATCTGCTAAGGTCCAGCAGTTTCTGGATGGCTTTGGCAAAGACCTTTTAACTATAAGATGCGTATTTCGATTTTGCATGACTCTCTCAATGCGCTCTCGCTCTCTGCTCAAACGAAAAAAAATTCTAAAAATAGAACAAGGCGCTCTCTTATCACGCTCTGCTCAGTGTGTTGCTTGTTGTTTTGGCATTTCGCGGTTCCATATAATGTCGTTATGGCTGTTTGTTGATGTTGTTTGGAGGTTGACGCAGACTCAAAGGCATTAAATTCAGAGCCAAACAATTGCCGAAATCTAAGTGCAGCTGACACTTTTTTTGCGAAAGGAGGGGGCTTAGGAGGATTTCTGTGTATATCGCTTAGCTGATTTTGCATTTCGGTGCTGCAGCTAATTTATGTCCCGTGCGATCGTCTTGTTTTTTTGCAATTATTTTGAAAACTAAAAGTTCCCCAAAATCAACCTTTGCACCAATTATTGTTTTCTCAAGTTTGACTACAATTTCATTGTTTACACGGGGCTGCGTAATTGTCTGCGCCGCTTTTAAAAAATTGTCTCTGAAAGTCTTTTACGTGTCAGGGTCGTCTGTCTAGCGCTGCACATGCCTAGTATGAGTGGCTAGTATTGTACTCGCAGCCCACACCGTTATTTCACTCAACACACAACGCAATTCGATTACCCTTTTGCTCCTCGCATCAACAGCTTACAGCTGCTAGTAAAAGAAAAAGACGAAAACAAAAAGTGTTGTAGTGGAAGCATTGCCATTGCGTTAATTTTTGCTGCACACCATTGATTTACAGTGCATTCCTGTGAACAGTCCTATGTCCCAATATAAGAACGGAACATAAAACACTATTTACTTTGAGAAAAGCTTATATTAACCTGTTTCAATCCATTTTAACATTTTTATACTCTGTACCGTAGGTACATAGAGTATATTAAGTTTGTGCAAAAGTATGTAACAGCCAGAAGGAAGCATCTCCGACCCCATAAAGTATATATATTCTTGATCAGCATCAACAGCTGAGTCGATATAGCCATGTCCGTCTGTCTGTCCGTATGAACGCACAGATCTCAGAGATGGTAAGAGATAGAGGTTTGACATGTATGGGATATATGCTTCTTATGTCTGCAGGCAGATCAAGTTTATTTTCAATTTTGGCCACGCCCCCTCCCGCCCCCGCAATATGGAAAAAACGTCATATATCCCACAGTTTTAAAGATATATCGTTCTTTCTGGACATATTTAATAATCGGGATAACTTATCGATCCGCCAAAGGAATGGTGAAGATCGGATGAACGGTTGTCGAGTTATGATCAAAAGACTGTTTCTTGGTACAGAGTATGTTATAGTCGGGCTTGACCGATTTTCTTTCTTGTTTTAACCTAGTTTACCTAAAAAAACATATTTTGTGCCTTTTTGTGTGCTAGTATCTTGGGACTTTACATTATATGCAGCTCCCAGCTCTTACATTATATGCAGTGATACTGAAAACCTATTCAAAGAACAATATGGGCCAATTTATTAAAGAATTTGCATACCATTGCAGAGTCATGTTTGTAACGCAAAGAAGGAAGCATCTCCGACCACATAAAGAATATATATTCTTGAATAGTATGATGAGCTGGATTGATTTAACCATGTCCGTCCGTCTGATCCTATGCCATTTCCTCCGTCAGTCTTAAAGCAATCTCAAGAAACTTTGGACGAAGTCTTTAAATACCTAGCTGCATATATGTCTATATATTGACTATATCAAATAGCTGTCATAGGGACGATCTGTCGAAAAACTAATTTTAGTGAGAAAAACTTGTTTGTTTTCAATGAAAACGTCTCCAAACTTCAAATTGATTAGTTTGCTATGTTTTTCCATGATTCCACAAAGTTTGGTATCGGAAAACTATAGGGTGATTTTTTAGCATATTTTGGAATTGACTAGAAAAAAAATATATCAAATTCAGAAAAACGTATAAAATATTTATTTGAGTCGATAGAACGATCTCTGTAATTTAATGCTTAAAGATAATTTCATGTAAAGGTTGACCGCGGCTTCGCCTCAAATGGTTCATACGATGGGTCCAATTTTGGCATACTTTATTACCGTCTTGTTGAAACCACTTATCAGCCAAGTTCAGCTCTTCCATTTTGGGCAAAAAAAGTTTATACGCATGGTAGCGCGCTTTCCATTCACAGTGGTGTTTCTGCCTTCGTGATTTTCAAAAAAAAAAGTACGATCCAATGATGACACGGTTCCATAAACCACTATAAACCGTTTTTCAGGATGCCTCGGCAGTTCTTGCAATGGTTTTGGCTGCTCTTCACATCAAATACGACAATACGGTTCAAATTTCCGATAAAATAGCGCATCGTTATCTAGCATAAATTTTGATAATAAAACGCAAAAATTTTTAAACGTCATTCGTTTGTAAGTCGATTCGTGGTTAAATTATAAACCAAGCTGAACATGTTTAACAGTAACATGTGACACGAAAACAGCTGAGCTTTCAAAAATAGTGTAGCCAAAAAGAAAGTTGCTCAAAAATCACCCTTTTATATACTATATCTGCCTTAGAAAAGATTGGTCTTAATAACATTCCTAGTAGGGAAACCTGATTTGTTTTCAATGGTAGCGTCTTCAATTTTTATACTCTGTACCGTAGGTACACAGAGTGTTATAAGTTTGTGCAAAAGTATGTAACATCGAGAAGGAATCATCTCCGACCCTATAAAGTATATATATTCTTGATCAGCATCAACAGCCGAGTCATGTCCGTCTGTCTGTCCGTATGAACGCACAGATCTCAGAGATGGTAAGAGATAGAGGTTTGACATGTATGGGACATATGCTGCTTATGTCTGCAGGCAGATCAAGTTTATTTTCAATTTTGGCCCCCTCCCGCCCCCGCAATTTAGAAAAAACGTTATATCTTCCACAGTTTTGAAGATAGATGGCTTGTTCCTTCTGAACATATTTAGTTAGCATAACTTATCGATCCGCCAAAGGAATGGAGATGATCGGATGAACGGTTTTCGAGTTATGATCAAAAGACTGTTCGCTGCTACTGCAGCATCAAAATTTATGCTGAGCGTATAATTTTCTTGTTACAGAGTATGTTATAGTCGGGCTTGACCGACTTTCTTTCTTGTTTCATTTGATTATTTTAAATACTTACTTTTACACAGTTCTACAAAGTCTTGTCGGATGACCGTAGCATATAGCTGCCATGGTCGGTCGCAAAACTAGTATTAGTGAGAAAAAAATTTTTGTTTTACATTTTTTGGCGTCTCTAAACTATCCAGCCATTAATATTATCTGCTTCAGCACAATTTTGCCCATTTTTATCAAAATCGAATGAGTATATCACATAAACTATCCAGCCAAATGATCATTGTACAGGCGCCATCTCAGCTTGGGTAACCACTCATCTAGATTTCTTCCAGGGATGCAAACCGGTTCTGAACCGAACCGGTTTTGAACCGAACCGAACCGCTTATTCCAGCTGGCGAACCGAACCGCAAACCGAACCGACTTTCTTTCAGATATGCTGAACCGAACCAAAAACCACAAATAAAAACGGTTCGGTTCGGTTCAGTTCTCTGACGAGTTTTAGGGGGAATCGCTTTGCTCTACCCAACGATTTTTTGAGTATTTGAATCGTTTCCCCAAGATAATTTTCATACATTTCGTTCGACGCTCTAAATATATAGCGATGCCTGTCAGTAATCTGTATTTTTTCCTCTAGAAGACAATATATTAAATTTTTTGTGGTAATTCCTTATCCTGATTCAATATTAGACAGAAGTTTCTTCTCATATAATATGATAAATAGGGTAGGTAGGATGCATGGTACGTATTCTTTTCTAGCTGACATTCTCTCTTTTGAAAAGGCATTCCTCTAGGAACTTATAGACAAATCCTGGAAATCCGACATAATAAACTTTGGACATTCTTCTATGGATTTTAAAGATATTCAAATGGATTATGGGAATTAAATTTCAAAAGTTTTCGAAAAGTCACATTACTACAAAAAATCATATTCTTTCATAATGTGCCTTTGTGAACCACTGAACCGAACCGAAACCGAGGTTCAGTAAGCTCCAAAAACCAAGTATTGAACCGAACCGGTGGTTTAGAAACTTTCTGAACCACTGAACCGAACCAGTACTTATTTTCGAGTGGTTTGCATCCCTGATTTCTTCAAAGCGAAAATTAAGTTTTTGAATGATACTTATTTAAAACCTTTATTAAGATAAATTACTCGATCTTCAAGGGTTTGCAAACTTCAGCCGAGCTGAAGTTAACTTTCCTCTATTATTCTTAGTGTTTTTATATGAGTGTTTATATATTTATATCAGAGAACTGCAACGATCAACATTTTTTCGATCATACCCGATCATTGACTCAGATTTTTTGTGACGGAAAACTTTGCTTCAACAAAAATCATATGATCGGTTGTGAGCGTGCTCGATGCGGACAATCAGTTCAAATCACTCTTGCTTGTTGCGTACATGATCGGGTTTGATCGAACATTTTGTATGAGCTAACAAAGAACAATTGCGAATGCTGCTGGCATACAGTTCGATCGCAATCGTGAACGATCGTTCGCGGCCGATTCGGGAGAGCCCGAGCGAGCTTGTTAAAACAGGTTATTTAGTCAGTTTGCTGTTGATTATGGAAGGCGGATCGACAAAAGTATTGCTGACAATATAGCAAATGGGAATTATACATTATCAGGCCAGCGCAAGGGCAGAAGTTTTGTTTGGAACATTCTTACCGAAATTGTAAAACCGGACAGCACTACATTAAAAGAATTTATAAGAAATAAATGAAATATTATGTTTTTGTTAATTTTATGCATCGCAACTTGTTTCTTTTAAAAACACAAATAAGTGCATACATATTATATATATACATGCATATGTACAATGTACATTGTACATACAATGAACATTGTACATACATATTTCTCAAAGCAATTTTCGATCTGATTGCTTCACTCACGATCATTTCAATCGCAACATGATCGAAGTCTGAGTTTACATGCATCGTTTGGATCGAACGTCTTTTTCTGAACGATCAGTTGCAATCATCATAAGCGAACCAAAAAATCAGTCTTGATCACCAAGCCGAGCGATCAAGCCAACTGAATAAGATCGTTTCGTGTTGTGAGCGAACCTTGATCGAACATTTTGATTTAAACCGCTGAGTGGAGTTGCAAAAAGTTTGAGTGAGGCTGATCGAGCGTGATCGATCATACTCGTTGCAGCTCTCTGATGGAAATTAATAAAGACGTACGGCTGACACGTGCGTGCTGTGGAAATGCACATATGAATAATAACTACTTTACAATTTATTTTCAGAGGCCCTTCAGGATATGACCGAACTCGTAATGCGGTTATCGGTAATAAGGATTTTGACTTGACGTATTTGGAAGAAGCCTATACCACGGAACACTGGTTAGTTCGTATCTACAGGGTTAAGAAACCATTTGAGTTTAATAGACCATCGATAAAAGGAAAAAACAGACTGGTTCCACCAACAAACTTTATCTCTAGAAAGGTATGACATTTGTATTGTTTTCTTATATATTATTAACTGAAATTGTATTACAGAACTTAAAGCGTCGCAAGGGTTATATTCGAGATCGGCCAACTGTTGTTAAAGGAAAAAGAACATTAAAATGAACGTTATAATTATTTTTAAGAATAATTTGTCAATAAAAATTATTGTAACTAAGGTTATCGATCAGGGTAATATAACATGTGCAATATTGCATGTTGCCTAACGTTAAGCCCTTTGCTAATGCCAAATTACAGGTAGGAGTGATCATGAGTGACGGGCTTAACCGACTTTTTTCCTTTTTTAAACCCTTGCAAAGGGTAGTCTAATTTTGCCCAAAAGTTTGCAACGCCTAGAAATATTCATTTCAGGGTGACGACCTGAGTCGATTGAGCTTTGTACGTCCGTCTGTCCGTCTGTCTGTCTGTCTGTTTCTACGCGAACTAGTCTCTCAATTTTAAAGCTATCGAGCTGAAGTTTTGTACATAGTCTTTTTTTTGCTGCACACTACTAATATGTCTGAACCGACCGGATCGGATGACTATATCTCATAGCTCCCATAGGAACAATCGGACGGAAAATTAGTTTTTGTGAGAAAAACTTTTGTCTTTTTAATGGAAACGTCTCCAAACTTTGTAATCGTAGGTTTTCTTTGCTTTTTTATAATTCTATCACGTTTTATCAAAATGGGACAACCATATGGTATAGCTGCCATACAAAAGATAGGTCTGAAAAACAGTCTTAGTTAGAAAAACTTTTTTTTTTAATAGTAGCATCCTGCAATTTTGTACTTGTTTAATTCACATGCTTTCACATAATTAATTTTGGCCAAATCGGATGAACATATCATATAGCTCCCATACGAACGATCGGTCGGAAAATGGGAAAAAAAGTATTTATTTGAAAATATTTAAGTAAGCATTTGCAAGGGTATAAAAACTTCGGCACAGACGAAGTTAGCTTAGCTTTCTCGTTTTTCTTTGTTTTTATGTACTGGTAATAAACAGCGGATTCTGCATAATTTTGAACAAATTTTAATCCTAGTAGACTAGGGCGAATATGTTGTTATCAAATGATTTTACCGTATTTATGAATTCAATAATAATACGGTGACAGTCAAAAAACTTTTGGGATGCTTCATAGTGCGGGTTGTATATATAGTTAAATAAAGCATTGTGGAATATCACAAATATTTCGTGCACATCAAAATTTGGAATTACGGTTAAAAACCCTCATTTTCGAGGATGATACAGTTAAAAAAAATGTATGTCTAAAACTATGCATCGAAGAATAGTTTGCAATACGTCGTTGGAAGGAGAAAAGTAATACCTTTCCAACAGTGTATTATTTTGCAATCTCGGGTAAAAATTGAGCTACATGTAACAATATATTCATTTTTTCAGTTTTCTGCGACTTCACCGTACTTTGAAAGAAAATTAACAAGTAAAATTTGTATAAAACTATTTACTTTTGGTATGGAGTCTCAAAAAAAAAATTATTTTGCATGTTCTGCACCAGAGAACTGCAACGAGCCGTCACGAGTGCACTCGCTCACCCATGCTTCAAATGCGATCTAAGTAAACTCAGCGATCGCTGCTTGTTGGGCTTGTTCATTTTGCATACACAAAATAAACAAGTAAGGGCGCTGCAGTCGAGTTTCCCGACCACAAAATACCCTGTTCATTTGTTTTCATTTATTTGTTTTTGAATTTTTGAAGATGTCATCCTAAATGTAGGCAACACTTTTCTAGTCCTGATGAACTATTGGGGGGGTGCTCTTATCAGCTCAACTGTTTCGCTTATAACTCCGGTGTTTTTTGTCCGATCTGATTGTACTTTTCAGAATAGATAGATATTGGGCCTAGCTTGATGTATACTAAACCACGAGGCTCTAACTTAAATCTGTGGATCTGACGGCTTTTTAGGTCTAGGATTTCTAGAGGAGGTCCAGGTTTTTTGGGGATAAAAGGGGGACGGGGTGGAATTTTTCAAATCTGAAACAAACTTGATCTGCGTACAGCATAAATCTACCTTGTGGCTCTATCTCTTATAGTCTCTGAGAT
Source organism: Lordiphosa fenestrarum (assembly GCA_035044985.1). NCBI lineage: Eukaryota > Metazoa > Arthropoda > Insecta > Diptera > Drosophilidae > Lordiphosa > Lordiphosa fenestrarum. The sequence goes on from JAWNNO010003644.1 coordinate 68,344, forward strand.
CGACGCGTTCATACAGACAGACAGACGGACGGACGGACAGACGGACGGACGGACAGACGGACATGGCTATATCGACTCGGCTGTTCATGCTGATCAAGAATATATATACTTTATGGGGTCGGAAAATTTTCCTTCTCCCTGTTACTTACATTCGCACAACTTCATGATCCCCCTTTTCCCATTTTCAATGGGAACAGGGTATAAAAACACAAAAGCGCTCGAGTATTGACGATCATTGATCGCGTTGACTCGTAGCTTCGGTCGCGAGTGATCGCCAGTACTAGTTGCCGAAATGTAAGTTCTGCTGCGAGCTGTCATGAGTAAAGCTTGCTCGGCACAAATAATCGCGTTGACTCGTAGCTTCGGTCGCAAATGATCGCCAGTACTTGTTGCCGAAGTCAAAAATCTGCCGCGAGTCGTGACGATCAAAGCTTGTACACAATCGATACAAGCATTCCAAAAACAACAGCTTGCGAGAGAAAAAGAGATAGCATATCCGCCTATATTTTGCATTTCTATTTCGCAAACGGTCTTCTCTTTTCTTCTAGTAGCATGTTGTTGTTCTTCAGTTTTTGAAACACAACAACAATTGCAAAAAAGCTTTTAGAGGCTCGCCGTCAACAAGCCGAGTAAGCGCGAGTGTTGATCGAAAAGGCTTGCCCGTGGCTGGCATAAGGCTTGCTTGTACTCGTCCAGCAGCGGGCAGCGATCGAAATTGCTTAGTTCGACAAAAGCTTTATCGTGCTTGTTCTGCTTTTACTCGTGCGTCGCAAAGAGTTTGATCGTTCTGACTCAATGTGCTTGGGATCATTTCGATCATGTCGAACAAGGGCGGCGATCAAAGCAAGCCGAGTAAATGATCGAGTGTGATCGAAAATTAGAGGCTCGTTGCAGGTCTCTGTTCTGCACTTTATTATTGCAGATTATTAAAATAAAGTAGTTTTTGATCGCGTTATTCAAATTTTTTAGGAAATAAAGCCATTTGCCGATATTTAAGATTCATGCTGCGTATTAACCGCGTAAGTTCAATTTTGCATTTTTGTTTGAAATTGTTACTAACAATAAAATAAACATTCTGTTAACAGAAGCGGTATTCCTGAAAGCGATTTAGAATTGATGTAGATTATTTTAAAGTAAATCTAAATCAGTTGACGGGGTCACCCTTTTTGCGCACCAATTTGATTTAGATTTCGGGAACAGCTGGTAGTGTCCACTTAAGGCTGGTTCGTATTATTTTCAAAAGAGGCTCCAATGATTTCTAAATTGCATTAAATAAATAACTATATAATTACTTAATCTTGAAAGGCTCACCACATTCTTTGAAGTTGCGTCAGTATGTAAACATACACACCAAACCGAAGAATACGGTCACACCAAATCGAAATCAAATCTAAATCAAATTTAAATCAGCCGCGAAGCTGATTTTAATAAATGTTTTAGTATGACCCAAAATTCCTCGCTTACTTTGGGCCCACTAGACAATGTGTATGCAGCAGCTGTGAACAGCTGATTGACGAAATCTAAATCAAATCGAAATCGCTTTCAGGAATACCACTAGAATAACGAGCACGAGTGGAAAGAGATTTTTTTTTTAAGAATCTGTCCTTTTTTTATTAGTATTAGTTTTAGTGTTCTAAACTTTCTGTCACCATTTGGCAACTTATTTTAGATTGTGTATGCGCTTATTCATATTAACTTATTTCTGTATAAGTGTGGCAAGAGTTGAGAGTTTGATTATGGGAGAGTGAATTTGTGTTGATATGAAACATGTTTAGTGTAGTGGTTCTGTCTAGTGTTAAGAAGGTGATGTGGTTGCTATGGTATATGTCTGTTAGGAAGCTCTCTGGGGAAAAGCTTCTTGAGCCGTCTTACTCTTCTTCCCGCTTTTCTTCGTCTGCGCAAGAGCCTTCTGGCTAGAGCGTTGGGGTGGCTTCTCAATCGTTCTATGTAAGCACCAGCCTGTGTATTTAACACGTCTCCAATCTTGGGTACTCTTAAATCACTCTCTAGGTGTCTTGTGCACATATACCAGGGTGCTCCCGATACACCTGGATTGGAGGACTCGAATCCTTTTCAGATGAGATTTCGCAGCTATGCCATATACTTGGATCCCATATCTCCAGACTGGTGCAATGATGGCCTTATAAATGTGCACTTTATTACGAAGTGAAAGTTTGTTTCTATTAGAGAGTAGCCATCCCACTTTCTTCACTCTACCATATAGTAAGCTTACAAGCGCATTGATATGAGCTCCGAATGTGAGGCGCTTGTCCAAATATACTCCCAAGTACTTATGTCCAGGTAAGTGCCGTAACAGCTGCTCGTTGAGGAAGACGCCTGGACACTCATCGTGACGAAGTGTGTAAGTAACGTTGACACATTTAGCTAGGTTTAAGCGGTACAAATATTGCTTCACGACGTCAGTGGCATTATAGATGCATGGGTCTCTCGCCATAATAGCAGTATCGTCAGCAAATGTTGCAATGAGTAAATCTTGGGGGTCTTCAATAGGTATTGTTCTTCCTGTAGGCATGTCATAAGTGTAAAGAGAGTAGAGGGTTGGTCCAAGGACACTACCTTGTAGCACACCAGCGCGTATTTCCCTCACGCTGGAAACAGCTCCTTCCAAGACTACTGCGAAGGTCCTGTCCATGAGAAAGCTTCTCACCAGAGACAAAAGTTGGGGCGGTAGGATGTTTTTAACCTTGCAGAGCAGTCCGTCGTGCCACACTCTGTCGAAAGCCTGCCTAATGCCCAGGTAGACCGCAACCACGTATTCCTTAGCATGGAATCCTTCAAGAACAAAGTTGGTCCCCCTATTCAAATGCTCCGGGGTCCCATGTGACTTTCTAAACCCGAATTGAAAGGGAGGTATCCTGCCACACACTCCATCGGTTTCCATAATTCGGGTTAGCAGACACCTCTCGAAAATTTTTGATACTGTGGACAGGAGGCTGATTGGACGGTATGAATCTACCTCCGACGGGTTTTTCCAGGCTTATGAATCATAACGATTTGAGCCTTTTTCCACGTCTTTGGAAAGTGACCCAGTCGCAATGCCGCGTTGAAAACTAAGACCAGGAAGAGCACCGCTTTTACTGGGAGGGCTTTGATGACCCTATTATCAAGGCCATCCTCGCCTGGGACCTTTTTATTGTTGTGGTTCTTGATTTGGCCTTGAACCTCCTCCAGTGTGATTTGAGGAACCGGGGGCGTTAGCTGGCCTGGGGAGTCAAGGACATGCTGTACATGCCTCCTGTGACTGACCGTAGTGGTTTCGTGTATCTTAAATCTGTCCTCTAAACTTTCGGTGAATGCTTCCGCGCTTTCCTGTGGAGAGTGCCCAAGTACCGTCCGTTTTGCGCACTGGAAGTTTGGGTGCGGCCTGTTTTTTGTACCTCCTGGTAAGAGACCAGAGCGCATTATTTGTTTTGGCATCAGCAGTAACGCCTTCTAGGAAGCGGTCTGTGGCATCCTGTCTCAACCTTCTAGAAAGCGGTCTGTGGCATCCTGTCTCAACCTCGCGAGCAGCTTCTTGACCCTGTTAGCCACTCTTTTATATACCCTATCCACATTAGGGTCTCTCATGCGAGTAAATTGCCTCCTCAGTCTCCTTTTGATGAGAAGAGCATCGAGGGCTGGTGGAAGGTAAGAGTAGGGTTGGCGATCCTGTAGGGATTCCATTGGGCGCGCTTTGAGGGCTGCCGCATGCACCTTATTTAGGAAGATTGCCTAACAGGAGCCAATTGAAAGTAAGACACTTCCTGTCTTACCATGATAGCAGCCCCTCCCTGGCTGTGTTGCTTGGGTGGTTTGCTTTGTGGATAACATATCCTGGGATGTGGACAGAGATGCCTGGCTTAAGCCATGTCTCAGAAATAAGCATAATGTCAATAATTTGATCTGCAAGAAACTGTTTAAGCTCATGAACACCATTTACAAGCCCGTGGGCGTTCCAGAGTCCGAGGCACAAAGACGGAGCCATTATTTATTGTTTTTTAAAGAAGATGAGGCGGAAGCCATGGACACCGCCCACGCAACGGAAAGAGCAGAATTAACTCGTAAAATTCATAAGCCACCACCGATAAGCTTGGAGGATGTTCCAAATGTCGACTCCATGGAAAAGGAACTGGACTCCTTGATTGGATCCCAAAACTACTCCATAAAAGTGGGACGTAATGGCAACGAAGCAGTTGTAGCATACAACCAATAGTTGCATCCTATCCGAGCAGATGGTAAAAGTAGTCCTATGCGGTACCCGTGCTGGATCCGGCTATCTTCGTCGGCAATGGGGGAGTTCCAAAAGTTAATGCCGCAGACTACAGCTCGAGGCTTATTCAATTTTAATAATTTCACGGGTTGCGTTAGTATTAAAGGGAAGCCTATCATTTAACTTGGAAAGGGTTGAGGGGGTATTAGAAAAGTAGATTAGACGAGAAAAGAAAAGAAAATAAAAGAAAACAGGACTCAGAAGGACATCACTTGTTCAGGCCACAGGGAGTTGTGTTGCGGACTTGTTCCCCACCCTACCATGATCACCCAATGCAGATGTGAACCGAAGTTCATTGGTGATCCCTAGAACAATTAAGTGTTGTTCCTCTTATCCCATGGCTGCTCCTCATGATTTCCGGAATAAAACGGTTTTAATTATACTTCATTATAAATTTAATGGGGAACTTCATAGTTTTTCTTTAGGCTAGGCATAATCAATACTAAGGGCTAATATGGCTAAAGGCCACGCTAATTTTGAGGAACTATGCTTAAGCTCCTATTAAACTATACCAAATTTAGATTTAGAAATTAATTATAAGAAAAACTTTAGCTTTAGAAAATTAAAGGTTAATTGACAATTCGCCATTTAAAAATAATTAATAATATTGAAATTCAGTTGGAAGATAATATAAAAATATAAAAAAAAATATAATGTAAGTGATTAGGTTTAGGCAGAACGCAGGTGTGACATTCTCTTAGGGGCGGTCAATGACGTGGTTGATTTAGTGGGTGGTTGAGGTGACTTGCTGGTCGTTTACTTTCTCTTTCCTCATTTTAAGGGAGAGATCACATCATCTGCATCACGAACAAATTTCGCAAGAGTAAGGGCGTCTTAGCTTAACTGCTCGTACTCTTTTGAAATGCACTAGCTTTTAACGCCACATGGGCAAAACTTACTGCTTAGTTGGATCCAACGGCGAAAGATCTTTCTCCGGCGATTAGCTGTAGATTATTAGTTGCACCAAGAGTTGAGTTTTAGTTTGTTGTTAAATAAGCGACACGACAAAAGCACCAAGGCCAAGTTGGTTCAACCACACAACCAAAGAACCAAAATAATTTAAGAGAGACCTCTCACATTAGCAGGTGCCTTTGCTATGTTACGCAAAACAAAAGGAAATAATTCAACTTGCACAGATGCTACTCTTGGCTTAGCTTAGCTTTCTCGTTTTTCTTTGTTTTTATGTACTGGTAATAAACAGCGGATTCTGCATAATTTTGAACAAATTTTAATCCTAGTAGACTAGGGCGAATATGTTGTTATCAAATGATTTTACCGTATTTATGAATTCAATAATAATACGGTGACAGTCAAAAAACTTTTGGGATGCTTCATAGTGCGGGTTGTATATATAGTTAAATAAAGCATTGTGGAATATCACAAATATTTCGTGCACATCAAAATTTGGAATTACGGTTAAAAACCCTCATTTTCGAGGATGATACAGTTAAAAAAAATGTATGTTTAAAACTATGCATCGAAGAATAGTTTGCAATACGTCGTTGGAAGGAGAAAAGTAATACCTTTCCAACAGTGTATTATTTTGCAATCTCGGGTAAAAATTGAGCTACATGTAACAATATATTCATTTTTTCAGTTTTCTGCGACTTCACCGTACTTTGAAAGAAAATTAACAAGTAAAATTTGTATAAAACTATTTACTTTTGGTATGGAGTCTCAAAAAAAAAATTATTTTGCATGTTCTGCACCAGAGAACTGCAACGAGCCGTCACGAGTGCACTCGCTCACCCATGCTTCAAATGCGATCTAAGTAAACTCAGCGATCGCTGCTTGTTGGGCTTGTTCATTTTGCATACACAAAATAAACAAGTAAGGGCGCTGCAGTCGAGTTTCCCGACCACAAAATACCCTGTTCATTTGTTTTCATTTATTTGTTTTTGAATTTTTGAAGATGTCATCCTAAATGTAGGCAACACTTTTCTAGTCCTGATGAACTATTGGGGGGGTGCTCTTATCAGCTCAACTGTTTCGCTTATAACTCCGGTGTTTTTTGTCCGATCTGATTGTACTTTTCAGAATAGATAGATATTGGGCCTAGCTTGATGTATACTAAACCACGAGGCTCTAACTTAAATCTGTGGATCTGACGGCTTTTTAGGTCTAGGATTTCTAGAGGAGGTCCAGGTTTTTTGGGGATAAAAGGGGGACGGGGTGGAATTTTTCAAATCTGAAACAAACTTGATCTGCGTGCAGCATATATCTACCTTGTGGCTCTATCTCTTATAGTCTCTGAGATCGACGCGTTCATACAGACAGACAGACGGACGGACGGACAGACGGACGGACGGACAGACGGACATGGCTATATCGACTCGGCTGTTCATGCTGATCAAGAATATATATACTTTATGGGGTCGGAAAATTTTCCTTCTCCCTGTTACTTACATTCGCACAACTTCATGATCCCCCTTTTCCCATTTTCAATGGGAACAGGGTATAAAAACACAAAAGCGCTCGAGTATTGACGATCATTGATCGCGTTGACTCGTAGCTTCGGTCGCGAGTGATCGCCAGTACTAGTTGCCGAAATGTAAGTTCTGCTGCGAGCTGTCATGAGTAAAGCTTGCTCGGCACAAATAATCGCGTTGACTCGTAGCTTCGGTCGCAAATGATCGCCAGTACTTGTTGCCGAAGTCAAAAATCTGCCGCGAGTCGTGACGATCAAAGCTTGTACACAATCGATACAAGCATTCCAAAAACAACAGCTTGCGAGAGAAAAAGAGATAGCATATCCGCCTATATTTTGCATTTCTATTTCGCAAACGGTCTTCTCTTTTCTTCTAGTAGCATGTTGTTGTTCTTCAGTTTTTGAAACACAACAACAATTGCAAAAAAGCTTTTAGAGGCTCGCCGTCAACAAGCCGAGTAAGCGCGAGTGTTGATTGAAAAGGCTTGCCCGTGGCTGGCATAAGGCTTGCTTGTACTCGTCCAGCAGCGGGCAGCGATCGTAATTGCTTAGTTCGACAAAAGCTTTATCGTGCTTGTTCTGCTTTTACTCGTGCGTCGCAAAGAGTTTGATCGTTCTGACTCAATGTGCTTGGGATCATTTCGATCATGTCGAACAAGGGCGGCGATCAAAGCAAGCCGAGTAAATGAGCGAGTGTGATCGAAAATTAGAGGCTCGTTGCAGGTCTCTGTTCTGCACTTTATTATTGCAGATTATTAAAATAAAGTAGTTTTTGATCGCGTTATTCAAATTTTTTAGGAAATAAAGCCATTTGCCGATATTTAAGATTCATGCTGCGTATTAACCGCGTAAGTTCAATTTTGCATTTTTGTTTGAAATTGTTACTAACAATAAAATAAACATTCTGTTAACAGAAGCGGTATTCCTGAAAGCGATTTAGAATTGATGTAGATTATTTTAAAGTAAATCTAAATCAGTTGACGGGGTCACCCTTTTTGCGCACCAATTTGATTTAGATTTCGGGAACAGCTGGTAGTGTCCACTTAAGGCTGGTTCGTATTATTTTCAAAAGAGGCTCCAATGATTTCTAAATTGCATTAAATAAATAACTATATAATTATTTAATCTTGAAAGGCTCACCACATTCTTTGAAGTTGCGTCAGAATGTAAACATACACACCAAACCGAAGAATACGGTCACACCAAATCGAAATCAAATCTAAATCAAATTTAAATCAGCCGCGAAGCTGATTTTAATAAATGTTTTAGTATGACCCAAAATTCCTCGCTTACTTTGGGCCCACTAGACAATGTGTATGCAGCAGCTGTGAACAGCTGATTGACAAAATCTAAATCAAATTGAAATCGCTTTCAGGAATACCACTAGAATAACGAGCACGAGTGGAAAGAGATTTTTTTTTTTAAGAATCTGTCCTTTTTTTATTAGTATTAGTTTTAGTGTTCTAAACTTTCTGTCACCATTTGGCAACTTATTTTAGATTGTGTATGCGCTTATTCATATTAACTTATTTCTGTATAAGTGTGGCAAGAGTTGAGAGTTTGATTATGGGAGAGTGAATTTGTGTTGATATGAAACATGTTTAGTGTAGTGGTTCTGTCTAGTGTTAAGAAGGTGATGTGGTTGCTATGGTATATGTCTGTTAGGAAGCTCTCTGGGGAAAAGCTTCTTGAGCCGTCTTACTCTTCTTCCCGCTTTTCTTCGTCTGCGCAAGAGCCTTCTGGCTAGAGCGTTGGGGTGGCTTCTCAATCGTTCTATGTAAGCACCAGCCTGTGTATTTAACACGTCTCCAATCTTGGGTACTCCTAAATCACTCTCTAGGTGTCTTGTGCACATATACCAGGGTGCTCCCGATACACCTGGATTGGAGGACTCGAATCCTTTTCAGATGAGATTTCGCAGCTATGCCATATACTTGGATCCCATATCTCCAGACTGGTGCAATGATGGCCTTATAAATGTGCACTTTATTACGAAGTGAAAGTTTGTTTCTATTAGAGAGTAGCCATCCCACTTTCTTCACTCTACCATATAGTAAGCTTACAAGCGCATTGATATGAGCTCCGAATGTGAGGCGCTTGTCCAAATATACTCCCAAGTACTTATGTCCAGGTAAGTGCCGTAACAGCTGCTCGTTGAGGAAGACGCCTGGACACTCATCGTGACGAAGTGTGTAAGTAACGTTGACACATTTAGCTAGGTTTAAGCGGTACAAATATTGCTTCACGACGTCAGTGGCATTATAGATGCATGGGTCTCTCGCCATAATAGCAGTATCGTCAGCAAATGTTGCAATGAGTAAATCTTGGGGGTCTTCAATAGGTATTGTTCTTCCTGTAGGCATGTCATAAGTGTAAAGAGAGTAGAGGGTTGGTCCAAGGACACTACCTTGTAGCACACCAGCGCGTATTTCCCTCACGCTGGAAACAGCTCCTTCCAAGACTACTGCGAAGGTCCTGTCCATGAGAAAGCTTCTCACCAGAGACAAAAGTTGGGGCGGTAGGATGTTTTTAACCTTGCAGAGCAGTCCGTCGTGCCACACTCTGTCGAAAGCCTGCCTAATGCCCAGGTAGACCGCAACCACGTATTCCTTAGCATGGAATCCTTCAAGAACAAAGTTGGTCCCCCTATTCAAATGCTCCGGGGTCCCATGTGACTTTCTAAACCCGAATTGAAAGGGAGGTATCCTGCCACACACTCCATCGGTTTCCATAATTCGGGTTAGCAGACACCTCTCGAAAATTTTTGATACTGTGGACAGGAGGCTGATTGGACGGTATGAATCTACCTCCGACGGGTTTTTCCAGGCTTATGAATCATAACGATTTGAGCCTTTTTCCACGTCTTTGGAAAGTGACCCAGTCGCAATGCCGCGTTGAAAACTAAGACCAGGAAGAGCACCGCTTTTACTGGGAGGGCTTTGATGACCCTATTATCAAGGCCATCCTCGCCTGGGACCTTTTTATTGTTGTGGTTCTTGATTTGGCCTTGAACCTCCTCCAGTGTGATTTGAGGAACCGGGGGCGTTAGCTGGCCTGGGGAGTCAAGGACATGCTGTACATGCCTCCTGTGACTGACCGTAGTGGTTTCGTGTATCTTAAATCTGTCCTCTAAACTTTCGGTGAATGCTTCCGCGCTTTCCTGTGGAGAGTGCCCAAGTACCGTCCGTTTTGCGCACTGGAAGTTTGGGTGCGGCCTGTTTTTTGTACCTCCTGGTAAGAGACCAGAGCGCATTATTTGTTTTGGCATCAGCAGTAACGCCTTCTAGGAAGCGGTCTGTGGCATCCTGTCTCAACCTTCTAGAAAGCGGTCTGTGGCATCCTGTCTCAACCTCGCGAGCAGCTTCTTGACCCTGTTAGCCACTCTTTTATATACCCTATCCACATTAGGGTCTCTCATGCGAGTAAATTGCCTCCTCAGTCTCCTTTTGATGAGAAGAGCATCGAGGGCTGGTGGAAGGCAAGAGTAGGGTTGGCGATCCTGTAGGGATTCCATTGGGCGCGCTTTGAGGGCTGCCGCATGCACCTTATTTAGGAAGATTGCCTAACAGGAGCCAATTGAAAGTAAGACACTTCCTGTCTTACCAAGATAGCAGCCCCTCCCTGGCTGTGTTGCTTGGGTGGTTTGCTTTGTGGATAACATATCCTGGGATGTGGACAGAGATGCCTGGCTTAAGCCATGTCTCAGAAATAAGCATAATGTCAATAATTTGATCTGCAAGAAACTGTTTAAGCTCATGAACACCATTTACAAGACCGTGGGCGTTCCAGAGTCCGAGGCACAAAGACGGAGCCATTATTTATTGTTTTTTAAAGAAGATGAGGCGGAAGCCATGGACACCGCCCACGCAACGGAAAGAGCAGAATTAACTCGTAAAATTCATAAGCCACCACCGATAAGCTTGGAGGATGTTCCAAATGTCGACTCCATGGAAAAGGAACTGGACTCCTTGATTGGATCCCAAAACTACTCCATAAAAGTGGGACGTAATGGCAACGAAGCAGTTGTAGCATACAACCAATAGTTGCATCCTATCCGAGCAGATGGTAAAAGTAGTCCTATGCGGTACCCGTGCTGGATCCGGCTATCTTCGTCGGCAATGGGGGAGTTCCAAAAGTTAATGCCGCAGACTACAGCTCGAGGCTTATTCAATTTTAATAATTTCACGGGTTGCGTTAGTATTAAAGGGAAGCCTATCATTTAACTTGGAAAGGGTTGAGGGGGTATTAGAAAAGTAGATTAGACGAGAAAAGAAAAGAAAATAAAAGAAAACAGGACTCAGAAGGACATCACTTGTTCAGGCCACAGGGAGTTGTGTTGCGGCCTTGTTCCCCACCCTACCATGATCACCCAATGCAGATGTGAACCGAAGTTCATTGGTGATCCCTAGAACAATTAAGTGTTGTTCCTCTTATCCCATGGCTGCTCCTCATGATTTCCGGAATAAAACGGTTTTAATTATACTTCATTATAAATTTAATGGGGAACTTCATAGTTTTTCTTTAGGCTAGGCATAATCAATACTAAGGGCTAATATGGCTAAAGGCCACGCTAATTTTGAGGAACTATGCTTAAGCTCCTATTAAACTATACCAAATTTAGATTTAGAAATTAATTATAAGAAAAACTTTAGCTTTAGAAAATTAAAGGTTAATTGACAATTCGCCATTTAAAAATAATTAATAATATTGAAATTCAGTTGGAAGATAATATAAAAATATAAAAAAAAATATAATGTAAGTGATTAGGTTTAGGCAGAACGCAGGTGTGACATTCTCTTAGGGGCGGTCAATGACGTGGTTGATTTAGTGGGTGGTTGAGGTGACTTGCTGGTCGTTTACTTTCTCTTTCCTCATTTTAAGGGAGAGATCACATCATCTGCATCACGAACAAATTTCGCAAGAGTAAGGGCGTCTTAGCTTAACTGCTCGTACTCTTTTGAAATGCACTAGCTTTTAACGCCACATGGGCAAAACTTACTGCTTAGTTGGATCCAACGGCGAAAGATCTTTCTCCGGCGATTAGCTGTAGATTATTAGTTGCACCAAGAGTTGAGTTTTAGTTTGTTGTTAAATAAGCGACACGACAAAAGCACCAAGGCCAAGTTGGTTCAACCACACAACCAAAGAACCAAAATAATTTAAGAGAGACCTCTCACATTAGCAGGTGCCTTTGCTATGTTACGCAAAACAAAAGGAAATAATTCAACTTGCACAGATGCTACTCTTGGCTCATGATCACACTTGGCTTTTGGCACATTTGGGAAAAACTAGGCTTATTGAGTAGCGTTTAGTTCTGCTTCCAGTAAGAGCACCAGGGTATGCACTGGGCGCTTTTTATTCGGGCAAAATTGATTTGAAACGCACTGCACTACACTCGAGGGTGACTTTTGGCGACTTTTTAAAAGCACTGATTCTTCATTCGCTGGCGGTTGGATTCCAACTGATGGAGCTTAGCTGGGGTGAATGACTCTGTTGCTGGTTCGAAGGTTAAGGCCGATATGGAGCTAGGGCTCTAGGACTAGCAGCTGCGGACTAGGGGCCAGACCTTAATTTTCGGGAGAAAAATATACTACGAAGGAGATAATAAGCGGGGAGCCGGTGGAGAGTGGAGTTAGGGAATAGTTACCGTATGCTGGCACTGATCGCTAGCTTGCTGTGTGTGGCGACGGCCTGAGTGGCCTAACCACGCGGGTTGGGTGTTTTTCCTCTCTTCTTGAGCCGTTTTGGATTGGCTTTGAGGACTATGGTGGAAGAGGAGGATTAGCTTGCATAAAGCTGGCGATTAAAAGGTGCAGCTTACCAAGCGTGGGTTAGGTCCAAAAGGAAAATTTCCAAAATAGGTTTTCCACTTTGTCCAAGCCTTAGAAAGGGGAATTTTCTTCTCTTCGACCCTTAAATTGTTTTTGCGGTTTTAAATTGATTCCGCTTGGAGAATATTTCCATGCAATTTTATTTGGGGAGCGAGAGTTTTAGGTTAAGCCGAACTTTTCCTCTGGTTCCAAGGCACGTCTGCTTGGTTGAAGTGTAATTTTGGAAAAGAACGTGGCTAGTAATTGGCGAGGCCGGCTTGCCTTGCCCGGAAATATAAGGGCCCTAGGGCTGTATCTCCGATTATTTAATCGAATATTATCGAATGGTACAATGGTTCCGATTAAAGGAGTCCGATATTTTCCATAAAAAAATACTAAAATAGTTTTAGCATTTGAAAAATGTTTGAACAGTATTCAACTACCATTGACCAGCAGCAACTAAATTCTTATTTATTATTATTTGTGTTTAGGCCTTTTAGATATTAATAAAAAAGCGAGCGGAGCAATTTAGAGTGGCCTACTTTCAGGCGAAGGACTTAAAACTGCTAGCTTTTAGGCTTTGGACTTAATTTTGCAGGACAAGCGCCTCTAAGCAGTTTATACTGGAGACTCTAATTCATACCGTAAGCTGGTTCGCTTTCTTCAAGATCATGGTACACGTCATTACACATACCAGTTACGTGAAGACAAGCCGTACCGAGTGTTTGTGAGAAATCTAGCACACACCACCCGATAGAAGTTATTAAGACGGCGTTTTATGCGAAAGGTCATGAAGCGACGAGGGTTCACAACACCCCACCTCGCACTGTGACCTACGAGGAGAATGGGGTCATGAAAGAAAGAATGGTCTATAATAACTATTTTTATGTGGACCTGGCCCAGGCCACAAACAACGAAGATGCTCTTGAAATTCGGCGAATTGGAAAACAGAGAATATCAGTGGAAATACCGAAAAAATCTATGAATAATATACAATGCTTTACGTGGTACAGCTTCGGACATTCTAAAAACTATTGCCTTCTCCCGTACATCTGTGGAAGATGTGCAGAAGAACATCCCACTAGCATTTGTGAGAGCGAAACTGTGGAGGGCCTTACCCAGCCAGGTACAAGGGATGCAGAGTTCAAATAGCAAAGCGCAACGAACGCATGCCAGCGGTTGACATAAGCCCGAGAGGTGCGCATAGGCAATCTGCCCGAGATAGGAGAGCGCAAAATCGCTCTTCTAGGTCCGATGTCATCCCATCAGCGCTCTTGCAAAGAGGAGTCTCCTTTGCTGACACACTCCGTACTGGCCTGCAAGTAGTAAACCCTCCGAGAACAAGAGGATTAAACAACATCAGTATTGCCCAATCTTACAACAGAGAGGTAACACATGGCTGCCAACAACTGCCATTTAATGAGTGGAAATAGAGAATTGTGTTTTTTGCATAATACAGTTATTGAATTGAACTTCTTGTACTTCTTCCTTAATTGAAACCAAATGCAGAACATCTTAAACTTTACAACTTTATGGACATTAGACGAATGTGTAATTGTCGAAATAATATTTCAGTAGTGGAAACATACAATGTTATCTTCGATCGTACTTACAAAACTAGTCGCTGGTACGAACCAGAATATATTTGCAAGTGTTGTGCTTTAAACAAAGTAAAGCTAATTCGTCATTGACTTTGCCCTTTTTGTGCCCATGACGGCATCATCAGCCTTATCATAACAAACTTGACTGCTATTTTTGCCAAACCAACTTATCTGGCCTTAGCCAGCTTAGCTTTAAGACACGAAAATTTCGCTGATGTTTCAATGTTGATAGCCTCGTGTGGTAGTGATGCTGATGAATTTGAATATGAGGACCCATAACAGTTCCTTTCACCAGGACTTAAATCTCAAAAAAGGAATTTGGGCAAAGAATAACACGCGTTCACTTTGGTTGCTGCAGCCGAACTGATCTGTATTTCGTGAGTTTTGCTGCGCTTAGCTTAGGTTACATTAGTGTTAGTGTGTGTGTGCAGCGTTAAGCTAAGACATGTATGATGCTAAGAGTATGTGTGAATATGTGTATAGGGTATGTGAGTATGTACATCATAGGGTATGTGGGTATGTGAGTATGTACAGTGTGGAATATATACATAGGTGTACCGTACAGGGTGTGCCTGCTACAATTCGGCCATCCTGACAGGAGAGCTCCTGATCTCTTACAGTTAACAGACTTAAGTTTATTTACAATGTGCTTAAAATAGGTAATAAATAATACAATTATGCTCGAAGTCTTATTCTTATTAACTTTTAGTGCAATGTTTATTTTTATTTATCCACGGACGCATATTAGCGACAGCCCACACTCCTTTATAGGGAAGCCTAGATTGTTGAAACCCTTCTACATCCTCCAAAACGTATCTATCATTTCGCAGGACTTTAGTTACCCTATAAGGTCCTTTAAATTTGGGAATTAGCTTTCTGGAAACGCCTGAGTGCGAGTCGAAATTTTTCACCATTACTAAGTCTTCTGTTGCATATTTGTGAGGGTCCTTCCGTTTAGCGTCTACTACCTGCTTGTTGTAATTTTGAACTTTTTCTTGGTGCTTTTCAGCTTCTTCTCTAAGTTTGTCTAAATTTCTGGACTCTGTTATGTTATTCAATTCTGCCAAGCTATCTTTTAGTGCGTCAAATACTTCTCCTTTTTGTGAGACACCGAAAAGTACTTTGCTAGGATGCTCATTGATTGATCTCTGAATCGTGTTGTTTAAAGTATGTTCTACTGTCTCTAACACAGTGTCCCAGTGCTTATCTTTATCTGGCTCTGTCAGTTTCGCAATCATAGGTCCTAGACTTCTGTTCACTCTTTCTACTTGGCCGTTCGCCTGGGGTGAGCCTGTGGCTATTTTTACGTGCTTAATGTCATTTTCCTCTAAGAATTCTTCGAACTCTTTTGAAGTAAAACAGGTGCCTCGATCAGAGATCACGCATTTTGGTCTACTGTAGGCTCGAAAGTAATCTTTAAGTGCAGTTATCGCTTCTTTTGATTTTGTAGTTCTAGCTGCATATAGCCGTACAAACTTTGTGAAAGCGTCTATAATTACTAGCACATGCTTGTTTGCTCTACTCTTGTCCACTGGTCCAAAATGGTCTATGTGAATGACGTCAAACGGTACTCTTTCTTTCGGAATGTTATGCAGAAACCCTTCATCTTTTCCACTCTTCCCTGAGTAGGCTATGCACTTAAGGCAATTGCTGATGTGCTGCTTAGCTTTCGACCTAATGTTTGGAAACCAGTAACTCTTTGAAATAACTTCAGTCATTTTATCGATTCCAATGTGACCCATCTCATCATGGTATTTGTATAAAACGTGGTCTTCCATCTCTTCAGGTACGTAAAACAAAATTGTTCCTTTGTCCTTTTTCTTGTATATGACTCCATTACGCATTTCGAAATTTTTCTGTTCTGATTCCTGTAGCTTTTCGCGCAACTTTTTTATATTTGTATCTTTACTTTGGCAAATTATTAAATTTTCCTCAAACGAGTTTGAATCAATTGTCAGAATGAGACTGTTCCTACTTAACGCATCAACGTGTTGCATGCGTTTGCCGGCTCGATGCTCTAGCGTGAAATCATAGTTCTGCAGTGCGAGTGCCCAGCGGGCTATTCTCGGACAAAGGTCTTTTTTGCTAAGTGCCATTGAAAAAGCACTGCAGTCCGTTATTATTTTGAACTGTATTCCTTGCAGATATATTCTAAAGCGCTGTAGTGCATATATTATTGCCAGGGCTTCTAGCTCGAAACTGTGGTATTTAGCCTCAACGTCGGTCGTCCGCTTCGAAAAGTAAAATACAGGGTGTAGCTTGCCGTCACTCTTCTTTTGCATGAGGATTGAACCAAATCCTAGCGCGCTCGCATCGCAATGCAGCTCAGTTGGGTCAGTAGGATTGTACAATGCAAGTATTGGTGCTTCAAGCAAGTTGTTTTTCAACATTTCAAAACAATCAAGTTCTTTTTCACCAAAACTGAATTTTTTGTCTTTTCTCACCAGGTCATATAGTGGCTTTGCTTTTGTCGAAAAGTCTTTCACAAATCTTCTGAAGTATGAGCACAGACCTAAGAAGCTTTGTACGTCATGTGTCTTGGCTGGTGTAGGGAAATCTTTAACTGCCAGCAGTCCTTTTGCGTCTGGTTTGATACCTGATCCTGATATCATGTATCCCAAACATTTAACTTCGTTTTGAAAGAAACTCGCATTTATCTAGTGTAATAAGAGAAAACTTGGTTGATTTCATATGGAGCGTCTGCTCCTTTGTGTGTCTTTATTCAGAATAATCTTTATATCTTCATGTTGGGCTTTGCTAACCCGAAACATGCAATACTTATATCTATGTCTTATATTTATGTGTTAGTTTACTGGTGTATACATATGTATGCAGAGTTAGGACATACATATGCTGTATATATCTTGACCACTTGAGCTGCAAAGTGCATGCTCAGCATTCCCACGCGCCGCGATCGGCTTATGTATAAGCGATAGATCGTATTTCTTGTGCGCTGGAATGTGTATGTGTGTAAGTGTGGTCTTTTGGGTATTTGTATATTTATTATCATTATGACAGTGTCACATTGTATGTAATTATTGTTATACCCTTTGATTTGAATTGCTGGCAGGGTAGGTATACTACACCTGCCTTTTTAAAGAAATGACGTAATACATGTAGTCATTTGGAGATTGTTAGTTTAGTGTAAAAATATAATTAATAGTAAAAATAATAATTATTTTAAAAATTTTTTTTTTTTGTTTTTTTTTTTCTTTCTTATTTTATAAGTGTATTGAAATGTGTTATCTCTTGTTTTAAAATATTTGTGTTTGTTGATAAAAATATTTTTTTTTTTTATTTTACTTTACTTTAACTCCATTCAAATTTAAATTTTCATTCGATTTTCATAAAAGAATTTAAATTTACTTTATTTTATTCCCATTTGTTTTTCATTATATCATTATACTATATATTTTTTTTTTTTTGTTAGGTTGATCAGACCTGTTTTTTTTTTATTGAAACGTTTCATTGAATATATATTTTTAACCTATCCTTATGTACTTTTTGTATCTTATTCTTACTATCTTTAATGTAAATGTTATTATTATCTTCTATTTTTTCTACTATATATGGTCCTAAATATACTGGCTCTAATTTGTGGCCTGCTTCATTTCTTAAAATTACCTTATCTCCTACTTTTAATTCAAAATTTTTTGTTTTCATATCGTATGCTAATTTCCTATAAGCCTTGGCTTTTTCTAACATAATTCTAGCTCGTTTGTATGCTGTTTCTAATCTAAACTTTATTTCCTTAGAGTAGTCATCTAGATTATAAATAGGATCTATGTAATTAGTTTTATTTAAATCTATGAACTGTTTTGGTAATCTGCCAAATACTAGTTCGTCTGGACAATACTCATGCGCTGCTGATGGTGTCGTGTTAAAAAAACAATAAGTGAAATATTGAATCCAGACATCCCAATCAGTTTTGTCTGCAGAGATGTATGAACGAATGTATTCATTGAATGTTCGATGACTTCGTTCTATTGTCCCTAATGTTTGGTGATGATATGCAGTAGAGGTGAGATTCTCGATCTTCAAATACTTACATAAATCGGTTAAAATCTGGTTTTTATACTCTGTTCCCATGTCCGAAATGAACGTCTTCATTGGACCGAACTTGAGTATGAAATTTTCAAATATAGCCTTTGCGACATTATTTGTGCTTTTGCTTTTAATTGG